>SJYT01034298.1:53963-126127 GCA_006410635.1 Cephalophus harveyi | reverse complement strand
ATCTTCCCAAAGTCTGGTGCCACTCTCAGAAAGCACTAAATAAAGTTACATTCTTACATAGCAAGGACACAAGAGGAGTGCAGTGATATACAACAAAGAAAAGTAATTAACTCAAAAGTCTAGTGTTGCTAACATCAAAACTACTATCTATCCTTTTCCATATCCCATTTACATTGATTAACATCTTCCCAGGTGCCTAAAAGATAAAGAATATGGAGGTCTGGCAGCAGTCATTGAGTCAACAGTGAAAACCGTCACCAATGTAATTTTTAACTCTTTAGAAAAGGCTCTGTATCTTTAAGATGCTTTTAAGCTTTGTGCCTCTCGCAGTTGGGGGCTGTAAGCAATCCACAAGCTGTAAGAAGTCTGGGGAACCTGTTAGACAAGCAAGCTAGAGAGTTATCAGAGGGGGTTTAACTGAAACATCCCTTTTAAATGCATAAGACTAAAGCCTTGAATTGACTTTTTCCAGAGAATATCAGAAGAGTGGAAAAGCAGAGTAAAAGGCCGGCAGATTCTTATTTTTTGGGGGGTGGATGCTCAGGAGATTCCAGGGGGAACCCCTGAAACCTGATCACATCCTTGCGTTTGTCAGGCTTCCTTCCGCATGACCTTGTCACGGGCGGGATTCCTCACACTGGCCCCCAACAATCTGACAGGTTACAAAGTGCTGCCTCAAGGTAGGTAACCCGCCCCCCACCCCCCCCCATGAAATCACCTGTTGAGTTTGTCCCCAGTTAATTAGTCATTTAGTGAGCTCACCAGTTCTGGTGTCCACCAAAGTATCTGAAGGGACAAAGGGCCCACCTGCGGCCAGTCATTCCAGAGGGGCTGAGCCTTAGCCCTGTTTGGGGTGCTGCCCTGAGTCTCAGGAGGGCTGTGGGTAAAAGCTTTGTCCACGGTTCCAATGTCTCTTGACAAAGTTTAGCCAGGGTTCTTTTTAAAGTTTGATTTGCTTTTTCCACTTTCCCTGACAGCTGAGGCCTCGAGGCCTCCAGGCAAGTGCGCAGGGCTGGAGAGAGAGGGACTGTGGCCACTCTGGAAAGACCGTGGAAGTCTCACCTGAGGAATTATTTCCTTAAGTGAGGCCTTTATGGCCTCCTGGGCTCCCTCGGTCTTAGCTGGAAAGGCTTCTACACGTCTGGTAGAAATCAGGGGACACCAGTGGCTGACTGGAGGCCCCCCTCACAAAATGCGAGGCAGCCGGAGGCCGCCGGGTCCAACTGCCTGGAGAGACATGCCGTCAGCCATACGACTGGTCCCACCTTTGGGGCAAGAATTCCCAGGGCTAATCCCTGCTTTTCTGGGGAAAACAGAGTAAAGAGCTTGTTTAGATCTGGAATCTCTCGGGCTGGGGCACTAGTCAGAGCCATTAAAAACATTTTCCTTTTTTGTGGTACAAGTCACATAATACATAACATACTATTCTAACCATATTTAATCTCGGTACAGCTCAGTGGCACTAAGTACATTCACATTCTCTCCATTATCCAACTCCCAAATTCATCTCTCTAAATGAAAACTCGGTCCCCATTAAACACCAACTCCCCATTCCCCTTCCCCACCCCCTCTACCCCCTGGCATCTACCAGTGTACTTGCTGACTTGATGAATTTGACTATTCTAAGTACCTCATGTAAATGGAATCAAACAGCATTTGTCTGCACCTAAAGTATACTGGATCATGGAAAAAGCAAGAGAGTTCCAGAAAAACATCTATTTCTGCTTTATCGACTATGCCAAAGCCTTTGTGTGGATCACAATAAACTGTGGAAAATTCTGAAAGAGATGGGAATACCAGACCACCTGACCTGCCTCTTGAGAAATCTGTATGCAGGTCAGGAAGCAGCAGTTAGAACTGGACATGGAACAACAGACTGGTTCCACATAGGAAAAGGAGTACGTCAAGGCTGTATATTGTCACCCTGCTTATTGAACTTATATGCAGAGTACATCATGAGAAACGCTGGACTGGAAGAAACACAAGCTGGAATCAAGATTGCCGGGAAAAATATCAATAACCTCAGATATGCAGATGACACCACCCTTATGGCAGAAAGTGAAGAGGAACTAAAAAGCCTCTTGATGAAAGTGAAAGTGGAGAGTGAAAAAGTTGGCCTAAAGCTCAACATTCAGAAAACGAAGATCATGGCATCCGGTCCCATCACTTCATGGGAAATAGATGGGGAAACAGTGGAAACAGTGTCAGACTTTATTTTTTGGGGNGAAGAGGAACTAAAAAGCCTCTTGATGAAAGTGAAAGTGGAGAGTGAAAAAGTTGGCCTAAAGCTCAACGTTCAGAAAACAAAGATCATGGCATCCGGTCCCATCACTTCATGGGAAATAGATGGGGAATCAGTGGAAACAGTGTCAGACTTTATTTTTTTGGGCTCTAAAATCACTGCAGATGGTGATTGCAGCCATGAAATTGTTAGGTAGGTAGAATAGGGAAAAGGAGTCCAAAATGGCGGTGGCTAAAAGACAAGGAAGGGAAAAGCCCATGAAAATAGAACAAAAGAAGATCCGAGGACCAGAGTGAAGACTTCAGGAGAACAAACAGCACTCCTGGCTAAGCCCAATTTGCATAGGGCAGGCCCAGGTGGAGGAAAAACATATAAAAGGAGGAGCCAAAGCCTTGCTCGCTCGCTCTCTCTTCCTCTCCCGCATGCGTGCACTCTTTCTCTCTCTCCCTCTCTCTCTCCCCGTCTCCCACACACTCCTCCACTCTCTTCCCTTCAAATCTTTGGGTTGGCATGCTCTCACACTTTGAGGATGGATTCTCCTGCTATCTTCTAAATAAAATAGAGCTGTAACACTGATTTGTCTAAGAGCTATAACACGGTTTGTCCAAGACCCGAGAGGTGTGACGAGACAAAGAACCAAGGAACATACACTCATGTGACACATATATGACCACTAGAAAACCATAGC
This sequence comes from Cephalophus harveyi, assembly GCA_006410635.1. Taxonomy (NCBI): domain Eukaryota; kingdom Metazoa; phylum Chordata; class Mammalia; order Artiodactyla; family Bovidae; genus Cephalophus; species Cephalophus harveyi. The sequence goes on along the minus strand of SJYT01034298.1, from coordinate 123,197 downwards.
TTTGACTAGATGGACCTTCGTTGGCAAAGTAATATCTCTGCTTTTGAATATGCTATCTAGGTTGGTCATAACTTTTCTTCCAAGGAGTAAGCATCTTTTAATTTTGTCACGCGAGTGTATGTAAAACTTATATTAAACCTAGGTACAATGAAAATATTCTACTTAATGTTAATTACTCTAAGAAATGTCTATATTAGATAGGTCAACAAACATTAATATCAGGTATTTAATATTGAATATTTCCCAGTTCACATGACCTGGAATTTATTGTTTAATTTAGAATTACTTGATTTGTAAGCACTTACTTTTTTTTAAGCCAAATAAATAGAGCTCATTTACAAATTAACCTCAAAAATATTACCCAGAGACAGAGACATACCAAGACATATTTAGACAGACACAGTGCAAGATCTGGCTTCAAGTCTTTTTTCCCTTTTTTCTTGGTGTCAGGAGTTAGAGATGGGCTAGATAAGTGTTCCTGAGAGCCCTGATCTCAAGGCACAGGGAAAGAAAACCAAGTTCTAACAAAATGGCGGCAGGTCTAAACCAAATGGTGGTCAGACAAAGCAAAACGGCCATCAAAAATCACAACACAGAACAGAGTTAAAACATACACATAAACCTGGCAGTCCTCGTCAAAGTGAAAGTGAAGTCACTCAGTCGTTTCCAACTCTTTGTGACCCGTGGACTGTAGCCCACCAAGGTCCTCCATCCATGGGATTCTCCAGGCAAGAATACTGGAGTGGGTTGCCATTTCCTTCTCCAGGGGATCTTCCCGACCCAAGGATCAAACCCAGGTCTCCCACATTGCAGGCAGACACTTTAAACCCAGGGATCGAACCCAGGTCTCCCACATTGCAGGCAGACGCTTTAACCTCTGCACCACCAGGGAAGCCCTCAAATACAAGAATACAGTCTCTCAGAAAACCTCCTATAGAGACACAGAACTTCAGATCCAAGTACTAACATCAAAGATTTCAAGGGAGGAAAGGAAGCCAGGTTGAAAGAAGGGGGTGGAGGCGGAGGGGGGGAGGGCAAAAGGGGTGGCCTTACAGACATCTCCTGCCACCTACAGATACCCAGGCATTATGGGACTTTTCTCTGGGCCTCCACAGAATGGAGGACTGGAACTCGGCCCTACCAGAAATCAGACCAGACGAGAACCAGAATTCGAGTTCTCTGCCAAGAGGAGGTGATCAGTCTCCAATCCTCAGCTCAGGCTGAGGGCCCTTCGACCAGATTCCTGCACTCAGGACTGGGGCACTAGAAAAACAGGGAAGGATAGGAAGGGTTAAGGAGAGGAAAGAGAGAGGGAAGGGGAGAGAGGTCAATAAAGTCTCTTGTTCCTTACCGGTCGGGGCACTCTGGCCAGTTGTCCACGTCAGGAGGACAGGCAAGCTGGCCCCTGAGTACCTCGAGTGGTCAGGATGTCAGTCTCAGTGAAGAAGAGTCCCACCAGAGTCGCCATTTGTTGCAGGAAGGCAGACCCCTTTCAGGGCCGAAAACTGGGCTCTTGTCTAACACTCGGAACTGAATTGTCCGAGGAGACACATGTGCTGACAAAGCAAGAGACTTCATTGGGAAAGGGCATCCGGGTGGAGAGCAGTAGGGGGTAAGGAAACCCAGGAGAACTGCTCTGCTGCGTGGCTCGCAGTGTTGGGTTTTATGGTGATGGGATTAGTTTCCAGGTGGTCTTTGACCAATCATTCTAATTCAGAGTCTTTCCTGGTGGCACATGCATCGCTCAGCCAAGATGGATGCTGGCGAGAGGGATTCTGGGAAGTGGACGGACACGCAGTGTCTCCTTTAGACCTTTCCCGAACCCTTCCGGTTGGTGGTGGCTTATTAGTTCCGTATTCCTTATCAGGATCTCCTGTCATAAAACAACTCATGCAAATGGTTACTATGGTACCTGGCCAGGGTGGGCGGTTTCAATCAGTGTGCTTCCCCTAACAATAGGCAGTCTATGAATTTATGATTCTAACCATTGGATGGCCTGCTTTGCTAGTGGATAGTGCTACAATGTTAGTAAGAGCCAACATATTTGTGAAGATTATTTATGCTACTTAATTCTGGGGAAATCAAGTAAGCAGCAACTAAAGAAAGGTAAAAAACTAACAGCTGAAATTGGTAATTAGGCAATGGGGAAATGAATTATAATTGCTTCACCAGCTCCACTATTTACATAAATAAATCACTGAAATCCAAGGTCATAAAATTCAGAAACGTGTAAACTGGTTCCTCCAGCAATACAGGCATGAAGCCTACTGTGAGAGGCCCTCCTCTGCCAAACCTCAAAAATGGGAATTAGATCACCCTCTAAGCTTCATGATTTAAATTATTTAAAAATTACTCATCAGAATAGACATATGCTTTGTCAACTTAGAGTCACTCAGTGGCTCCCAAACAAGCAGAAGTTGCTTTAAAATACAATTGAAAACACACATATCTTTTTTTAAAAAAAAGATGACTCAACACAAAGTCTGGTTGCCATTCATATAATTGTAGGAAAATGAGGCCATAGAGGCAAATGCAGAAAGTGCTGCTCAAGTTCTCTTCAACTCAAAAGGAGTCTTAATTAGTAGATTTTAACTCTCCTGACCAAAGCTGTTACTCTATAGAGGTTAATTCCCACTTTAGCCCAGCATAAATTATACAAGTCATATAAGGGACTCCTCAAGCTTCGGTTCTGTGCTCATCCATCCTGGTTACTGACTGGTTTGCTTTAGGTCTGTCTGTTGGAATAGAACATGGTGGTCAGGCTGATGAGTATTTTGATTTCTGGGATTGTGGTCTTTTTTGTTGCAAGTTAGTATGTCACTCTCATTGGCACATCAGTCTCATTAGCTGATTAATATGAGTCCTCACCTAGGAAACAGATCCCCTCTTACAACCAGTCAAATTTCTGGGCTGAAAAGCTCAGACCTTAGAAAATTCGACAGCAAAGGCACCTTGTAGAGATTTCAGAAAGACAGCAGGTTGCCCTTCTCTTGGAGATTTACTCCCCCAATCACAATACCATGGACCTTTTTTCCAAACTCTCTAGTTGGTACCTAGAGGTAAGGACTGGATTTCCTTTTCCTTGTAGATCGTGGAGCCTAGTCAGGAACAATGCCATGGTGGGCAAAGGAGATGCTTTTTGGGACTTCCCTGGTGGTCCAGTGGTTAAGACTCTGCACTTCCAACGCAGGAAGTGCAGGTTCGATCTCTGGTTGGAGAACTAAGATCCCACATGCCATGGGGTGCAGCAAAGAAAAGGGGATCCCACATTCTGCCACTATTATTTACTGCCCAGGAAGGGAAATGAGGGGTACAGGCAACTTTCCCTCTCTGGCATAGGCAAGGTGTCCTTTTTCGCTCCTCTATGTATCCCCTATATCTCGCGCCTGACAAGCCAAAGGCATTTAACAAATGCTTGTGTATGAAGCAATCAGCCAATATAAAAAATTTTTTTAAGGATTTACACATGCTAAATTCAGAACTACAAATGGTATGGTTCTTATCCTTAAGTAAAATCAATGCAAAACTTAAGATTTGAACTATGAATGTGATTTGGTCTTAGGATGGATCATTATTCAATGAAAAACAACTCAGCAACCAAGAAGTCATTTCAAAACAATAAATTCTTTTTTTTAGTTTCTCAAATACTGGTAAAGGGATTCAGTCCACAGCAGCAACCCATAAAACTTCCTTTCTCACACGGTTGCCTCACATCACACAAGCTCTTTCATTTACCTTTTTCCTTCAGATCCTCCTACCAAAACTCTTCTCCCAGATCCAGTCCTCAAACCTCACCCCTTCTCTCCCTCTACATTTTCCCTTGATTCTGCATCAGAAAAGCCCAAAAGAACTGGTCCGGCAATATCAAATCTTGCTTGAAATCTAGGGAAGGAAAGGTAACAAATAAAACCAGAACTATTCTTTTTTTAAGGGCTTCCCTGGTGGCTCAGACAGTAAAGAATCAGCCTCCAATGCAGGAGACCCAGGTTTGATACCTGCGTTGGGAAGATCTGGAGATGGGAACGGCAACCCACTCCAGTATTTTTGCATAGAGAATTCCATAGACAGAGGAGCCTGGCAGGCTCCAGTCCATAGGATCACAAAGTGTCAGATACGATTGAGCAACTACCACCACACACACACACATTCCTTTTTTAAATTGGGTATAGTTGCTTTACAATGTTGTACAACAAAGTGAATGAGCTATATCTGTTCATATATCCCTTCCTTCTTGGCTCTCAATCCCGCCCTCCTCCCATCAAAACTATAAGGAGGTATCACCTCACACTGGTCAGAATGGCCATCATCAAAAAATCTACAAACAAATCCCTTCGCTTTTCACCTGAAACTATCACAACATTGTTTGCTAATTGGCTATACTCCAATGCAAAATAAAAAGTTTTTTTAAAATCTACAAACAATAAATGCTGGAGAGGGTATGGACAAAAGGAACCCTCCTGCACTGTTGGTGGGAATGTAAATTGATAAAGCCACTATGGAGGACAGTATGGAGGTTCCTTAAAAAAATAAAACTAAAAATAGAACTATCATATGACCCAGCAATCCCACTCCTGGGCATATACCCTGAGAAAATCATAATTCAGAACCATTCTTATAAGCAGCGAAGAGTGAAAAGGATGCCTCATAACTATCATATACTAAAAATGTTGATCTGATTATATAAGGATACAATTTTTAAAGCCAAAATAAGTAGAAAGTAGTACCAAAAGAAGAAACTGTTAAAATTCGTAAACATCTACAATGCTTGGGAGACTTGTGGCAATCAGTAGATTTATAGAGCATTTGCTATAAAAATTGTTTTAGAAAGGATACTGTGTCGGGGGTACCCAAGACCACCCCTATATCTGAACACTGACTTGAAGAACTGAAAGAATTCAGCCTTTAGTTGTACTTAACATCTACGATTTCTTACAGTGTAGTAAGAAACCTGATCCCAGCCAGATCATAAGGGAAAAAAAACCTGTGGAGAATCAGGGATTCCAGGTGTAGACTTCCTTATGCTCTCTCCCTTCTATGAGAAAACATGTAACACAGCAATGAAAACACTGCAATACAGTGCAATGATCCAGCCTAGGGAAGCTCCTGAGAGACTTGGTGCCTAAGGTTTCTACAGGGGGCCGGTCATGCAGGTGCTCCTTGCCTAGCACATGAAAAAATTCCAGACTCACAGAAGGGAAGCAGGAATGCTAACATAAATTGTACTGTTAGCACAAAACTCTAGCCACAGGGAACTGTACCAGTTAACTAAGCACTTTGAAAACCAAATGCCTAGATGCTAACCTCGCAAATAGAACTTTCTAAGAGTAGCAATCTCAGGCCTGTTATGTTAACTCTTTTTCTGCACAGATCCAAAGACTAAGTTCTTACCCTTGAGGCAACTAAAATCTAGAGAGATAAGACCTCTACAAAAAAACATGCATTGCATAGAGTAGACTCTAAAGTAGTATTTTTCAAAATATTCTGTAGCCCACCTTTATCAGAATCACCAGTGTGCTTGTCAATGGCTATACCTTGAAGCATCGTAATAGAAGAATGAGGTGTCAGTCAAAGCCAAGGGCTGAGGTGAGATTAGAGAAGACCTTGAATGCCATAATGGAATGCCATAATTTTGAATTTTATTTCATAGCCATGGGAAAATCACGGAAAGTTTTCTTTATTCTTCACCAGCTGAAAATAAGATCAACCTTATTTAAAATACAGTGGAAGGGGGAGAGATAGTAGGCCAAGAAACCAGAACCTCAAAGGGAAAGAATGATCATAACTAATATCTAGGGACCATTCGCTAGGAGCTTACACTGACCAAAGGCACTTTATGTGAATTCTCATGTCAACCTTCTAACGTAGGCTACAATGTCAATGAATTGTAGGCTACAATGAATTCAAACCTAGAGAGCATGATCCCAGAGCTCATATATTTACTTGCCTATAAACAGAAAGTCAGGACAGTAGAAAAGGAATGCGTGGTGAAGCAGTGAACGGGGCAAGGGGGAGGAAGTAATCCCAGGTGATTCCTACATTTATGCTGTCCTCTCCTCCTCTTGTACATTTTCTTCTAAGATGACAGGCAGAAAGCCATCTTTGAAAAATGATAGATGATTGAAAAAGAACTAAAACCAGAAATTGTCACATTTTTTTTCTGAATGAGGTGAGAGATAAAGAATAAATAGGAGTCAGAACTGCTTCTTGACCCACACAGCTAGTAAGAAACAAAGTGCCCTGTGGCCCCTCGATTTAAAAAAGGAGTAAGCAGCTGCTGGCATTCTTTTATTTTTAATATCTCAGAGAAATTTACACTATTAGGAATCTTCCTATTTTCCTCTGAATACAACTCAATTATTTAATAACTGAGCTACATTGGAAAATGCTATGGTTTTTCCAGTGTATGGATGTGAGAGTTGGACTGTGAAGAAAGCTGAGTGCCGAAGAATTGATGCTTTTGAACTTTGGTGTTGGAGAAGACTCTTGAGAGTCCCTTGGACTGGAAAGAGATCCAACCAGTCCATCCTAAAGGAGATCAGTCCTGAATATTCATTGGAAGGACTGATGTTGAAACTGAAACTCCAATACTTTGGCTACTTCATGCGAAGAGTTGACTCACTGGAAAAGACTCTGATGCTGGGAGGGATTGGGGGCAGGAGAAGAAGGGGACAACAGAGGATGAGATGGCTGGATGGCATCACCAACTCAATGGACATGGGTTTGGGTGAACTCGGGGAGTTGGTGATGGACAGGGAGGCCTCACGTGCTGTGGTTCATGGGGTCACAAAGAGTCGGATATGACTGAGTGACTGAACTGAACTGAACACTGGAAAATATAATTTTTAAGAAGTCTAAAATAAACACTCCAGAATCATCAACTGTCTCATCATCAAGATATACTTGATCACTTAATCACATAAAAAGTTTCAGAGATGCTCAGGTAAAACACTGTCCCAGCAGCTTTGGGGGATACTGCAGTGATTCACTTAACAAAGTCTTGGCTCTTCATAAGGCCCATAATTAAGCAACAAGACATGACAAGCCACTATTTATGGAGCATTCGTTGTTGCCTCCATTGGAATTAGGCAGGAGGCTAAAGGCCAGTGAAACAAATTTAATGTTCCAAAATAATTCAGTTCTAGGATACTGATCTTATCAAGTTGGAAGTGACTCTAAAATCTTTATTAGTCGTTAACCTGTTTTCTAAGTGAGCAGTGTATCTCTCTCACATTCAGAAGCCCTACCACGCAACTCAAGCACTCAGAAGTCAAGAAATGACAGAGAGGAACAACTTAAAACCTTCAGAACCTTCAATGCTATCTGAAGGCCTGTGAAATGTACACTGCTACTGGAGAAAATTCATTCTAATTCAGGTAACCAACTCAGTAATAGTTTACTTGAGAATTCTTTTCCCCTAAGAAGAATGCCAGTAAGAAATTATTTGCTCACTTATTGTTACAGCATTCTGATGAGACGTAAAAGAATGAAGGAAGATGCAAGCTGCCTTGCAGGAGCCTCATGAGAAAGACGGTACATATGCAGATAAAAACCACATGATTTGAGATCCAACTGGGTAGCACAGGGGACTCTATTCAGTGCTCTGTGGTGACCTAAGTGGGAAGGAAATCCAAAAAGGAGTGGATATATGGATACGTATAGCTGATTCACTTTGCTGTACAGCAGAAACTAGCAACACTGCAAAACAATTATACTTCAATTTTTTAAAAAAGCAATGTGAATACACACAAGTAAATATTTATAAAGGGAGTAAAAGCATGGGTTATGAAAGTCAAACAACCTCAGTGTGCAGCCTGGCTCGGCCAGTCACCATCTTAAACAAGTTTTATAGCCTTCTCAATGCTTCAGTTTCCTCTTCCAAAAACTGGGTTAGCATTAACAACCACTTCGTAGTCTGCTGTAAAGCGTAAGATAATGTACGTGGAATACTTAGTGCATAAAACGAGCCCAACAAATGCTAGCTGCTATTATTGTCCTCAGATGGTTAGTTCTGTGTTTACTACTACTATCACTGTTGCTACCAGAGCAGGTTCTCTCCTCTACATTCTGCCCCAGACCTTAAAGATAAGGAGACTCTCAGGCTGCCTGCAGTGGTCCAGTCCAGATGGAATGATTCACCTCAGGCAGGGAAGCCAGGAGGTCCAGGGGCTGTCAGAATGTCAAAGTGGAAAATTTCAGACAGCTGCAGAGGGAAGAAGTACAGCCTGGAAAGCAGGTAAGTCTGCTCTAAATGTCTTCTCGAGCTGAGGAAGGGCACATATTCATGGTTACATGATTTTCAGAGCTGGAAAGTGACTTAAAAATTCTTAAGTCACTCAAAAAAAAAAAAAAAAGCAGCTTTTGGATAACCACAAAAACGGTATGCCTTCCTCTAGTGTTATTTGAAAATTTTTAATTTGGTATCAAGAGGGAAAAAAAGATGGTTGCAATGGCAACCTTGGGGGAAAAAAAAAAAAACACCTTTGATCTTGAAAGCTGCATATTTCTTCCTTGAATCATATGGCAACAATGATAGCTCTGAATCTGCTTGCTCACCACAAGCTTCCTCCCTAAGTAATGGGTAAACAGAGCCCCATGCAGGTTACTCTCAATGTGAAGCTATTTGCTGCTTTATTTTCCAAAGTCATAGGACACCTTCACCCTGACTCTGAGATGCCTCATACAAGGCCAGGACAAAGGACCATAAGACTCTCCTGCCTGGCTCTTAGCCATACTGCTAGTTGGCGAAAAAAAGAAACAGGAATCCTGCTGATGGAGAGGGAGAAATAAGGGAAGAGAGCAAACAGAAATGAGAGCAAAGGCTTAGAATAACTTGCTGTAGGAAGTCAAACCATGTGGGCAGCTACTTAGATCTGAGCAAGACTGGGACTTCAGCAAAAGGATTTTTTAGGAAAAACATCCTTGCTGCTGTATGCAGCGCACAATAAAATTTACATGGTCCGATTCCTTATCTCGGCATCTTTTGCTGCCAGAACCTATAATGAAATATCAAAATAGATTTAAAGGTAAAATCCAGTTGTAGTGTTTGTCATTCGAGGAAGTTTTTCTACTTATAATTGGTGCTTCACCCATTTTAGGAATGGAGCTGAAATATTTTTTTTTTCTCAGTTTGTTATAACAAAGGTTTAGTAGCTAGAAAAACAAACTCCGCTTTCAATTTTTTTAGACAGAGAGTTGCACACTGAGCATGTAGCAACCTGGACTCTCGGGTGTTCCCCAAGTTAAAAGCAAAGGTTTTGTCCTGCTTTCTTTAGAGATGACCTCTCATTCAGATGACTTAAAGACATTCTGAGTTCTCCTCAGTCTAGATTTTCAATTCAAGTGACTGGTGGTTGGGCATTTTCCAGACTGTTCATATCAGAACCCCTTTCCTTGCCTGTACAGCTCTGTGCATATTGACCTAGGACATATCCATGCCCTTGTTAAAGCTTCAGCAAATGTTTGATGATGACCTTGGCTTTCAAGACTCAGCTGCCACCCGGCTCTTTCAGGGCCTTCTCCCAAAAGGGATAGGATCAAAAAGGAGCTTCTGGACTGGAATTTATTCTGCTTAGCCACGCCCCTACTGCTTACCAGAATACTCTTAAAGGGTTATATAAACACATCCATGTTTGAGTTGTCCTCTGAAACCGAAGTTAAGTACACTCAGGACATTCTTCATGCTGACCATTAAACTGTGGTGTTTTCTCAGAAGAAAAGAGGACGGCCTTTTTCTCTTGAAGATGTGGGAAACTGGCTGGTGTGTAGTGGGCTCCAGAGTTTTTGTAGAGGAAGTGGAGCAAAAATCTACCACGAAGAGGAACTTGAGTTGGGGGGTTTTGAAAGCTGCGCTTGCCAACGCAGGAGACTCCAGTTCGATTCTTACGTGGGGAAGATTCCCTGGAGGAGGAAATGGCAACCCAATCCAGTATTCTTGCCTGGGAAATCCCATGGACAGAGGAGCCTGGCAGGCTGCAGTCCTTGGAGTCGCAGAAGAATCAGTCTCGACTGAACACGCATGCACCCCTCCACGCCGTTTCCAAGCACACAGCTCTCACATGCGTTGCAAGTAGTCAGGCAGCTGCTGGCGTTTATCAGCCACGAGCTGAGCGAAGCTGATGGTGATAATGATTGAGGCTGTACATCCAAGCCACCCTGGCCTCCTACTGGGGGCTGAAGAGAGGAAAGGCCAGAGTGGGCAAAGCGTGGGAAATGATGAAAACCTAATTTTAATGTACCCACTCCTATATGGCTTTCTGAAGTCTCTCTTGGGAAATTTAGGTCTTGGAAGTTTCCAGACTTAGGCAAGTCCTCAAAGCCCTTATGGGAGTCATCCAAGAAAATCATTCCATCCCCACCCTCAGTATTTATTTTACCTCATTCATTTATTTCACCTTGGACTTGGGGGAATGATAGGTTATTTTTGTGAAAAGATTAACAGTGTAAATGGTTCAAAATTCAAAAGTTATAAAAGAACACAGAGTGAAATTTCCCCACCACTATCTTCCAGCCATTCAAGTACTGTTGCAGTTTCTTGAACACACATCCAAAGCTGTTCAATGCATATACAAGTACATCCTTACATGTATTTTAATTTTTAATTGTATGATAATTGCTGTATGGTTTCTGCTATACATCAAGCTGAATCAGCCATTGGTATACATATATTTTGTGGAAAATTTATACATCACCTATGTACACAAGTAGTTTTCAAACTTCTAAAATTGTGATCGACAAAAAAGAAATGAAACTTCTGTTCCATGGATGTGGTTATCTGTGCCCAGTACCGGAATGCCATAATCATTTTATGTGTATTTTATAATATGTGCATCAGAGCATTTATGCTCCTCATTGCTATTCTGATTCTGCTATTCAGGACTCTTCCTAGCTAGTCTTGCATGTTTAATTTTACAAATAAACTTCAGAATCATTTCTCTGGACATGTGATCCTTTTATTGTATCTTAGCACCAATTGTCGCTGTTTATATGTATAAAGACCATTAATTTTTTCATCAAGCCATGCTACTCAATTCTCTTTTTGTTTATTGTTACTGGCCATGATCTTTCCATTAATTTCCTTGTTTTCTAGGCACAGAGTCATATTATTTGCCAATACAATTATTTTACCTCCTCTTTTCGTTTTTATACATCTCATATTTCTTTCTCTTACCTCACTTAAGTTGGCTAGTACCCCAAGATTAAGGTTCACTAATGTGATGAAGTCTGAGCGAACTCCGGGAGTTGGTGATGGACAGGGAGGCCCGGCGTGCTGCAATTCATGGGGTCACAAAGAGTCGGATACGACTGAGCCACTGAACTGAACTGAATGTGATGAACATTGTGCATCTATCATTCACCCATTAGGCATAAGCTGACTTTTTATAAAATTTTATTTATTTTTTAATGGAAGGATAACTGCTTTGCAGAATTTTGTTGGTTTCTGCCAAACAATAAGCTGACTTTTGAGGTAAAGAAATATATTAAGGCAGTAGGAATTCAGTTCTGTTTCATGAGGTATTTTTCTATAATCAATCATGAGTTTAACAACAAACATGTTCAACAACTAAGGGTGTGAACACATATTTTAATATATTAGCATGGTGAATTGTATTAGTAGGTTTCCTAATACTATACTCTCCTTTCCTTCCTAAAATAAACCTCACCTGGTCATGTTTATTTTTCTTTTTCTGTTGGCTAATATTTTATCGAAGACTTTTGCATTGATAGTCACAAAAGGCACTAGTCTGGGGTTTTCTTTCATATTATTGTTGATGTTTTATGATAGACTTTGGCACCAACATAATTATAAAAGAAACCAGAGGCTGTTCTTCTTTTTCTATGAGAGTTTTAAAAAGCAGTGGATTGATTGTGGTTAAAAGGAGCTCACCTGTGAAAACACCAGCACTTGGTAGTCAGGGTAAGGCGCAGCCTTTTGAAAACCTTCTATTTTTGTGAGTATAATCGATCTCTTTAGATTTTCAAACTCTTCTGTGGCCAGTCTTGGAACTACATTCTCTAGAATTTTCTATATTTTATCCAAGTTTCTAGAAATTATATATTTTATCCAGGTTTTTAAATTAATTTGTATATGGTTGAGCAAATACATCTCCTGTAATCTAATTTATCTGTGATTATTTCTCTAGTTTTTTTTTTCATCTATTTCTGCTTTCTCCCTTTCAAAAATAAATGTTGCACCTTTTTCACAATAGCCAGAAAGCAGAAGCCATCCAAGTGTCCACCAACTGATGAATGACAAATAAAATTTGGTATATGCAATACAAGGACTATCACTCATACATAGAAAGGAAAGAAGTTAAGACACATGCTACAATAGGGATGAAATTTGAAAACATGCTCAGTGAAAAAAGTCAGACAAAAATGGACAGATATTGTATGATTCCACTTACATGAAATACCTTTGATTTGATATATAAATTGATACAATTGATAAATTGATACAAATAAAAAGTAAATTTGAAGTTACCAGGGGCCGGAGAGAGGAGAATGAGAAGTTATTGCCTAATGGACACAGAGTTTCTGTTTAGGGTGATGAAAAGCTTTTAAAATAGTGGTGATGATTACATAGTAAATAGAATCAGTGCCACTGAAGTGTACACTTTAAAATGGCAAATTTGTGTTATATATATTTTACCATAATAAAAGATCATTTCAAAAAAATAAGCATAGCAAACAATTCATAGACTTAGTTTTGCCATTTTAAAAATTCTTCAAATTCATTAATTTCTTCTTTAATCTGTTAATGTTTCACTCAATTATTTCTTTTGTCTTCCATATTGGATACCTAATTCACTTAAATTTAATTCTTAATTATAAGTATTTAATGCTACAGATTTTCCTCTAAGCACTACTTCAGCAAGTAGTCTCATAGTCTCCAATGTTATGTTTTAATTTTTTTGTTTTCTAAATATCCAATTCAGTTTCAAGAATTATTTAATGATTATTCTTTAATTTTCAAGAGGTAAGGAAAGTTTCTTTTTCTATTTTTATTACAGTTTCTGATGACAATTTTCACAGTTCTCATCAGAGAATATTATCTATTTCTATTTGGGAAAATTTATTGCCCTTTTCTCTGTGTTATCATTTAGCTAGTTTTTGTGACTGCTGCATTGATACTTGAAAGTATATGTTTTCAGAGTATACAACCTGCTGTATACCTAAGAGTTATCATAATGACTATCAATTAGGCAGTCCACACCCTTATTTTATCATCAGAGATAAGAATTAAAGTTTTCTCTTATTCAAGCATTTCTATTCCTGTTTCCTGTATTTTGGATCTCTTCCATGACAGTTTATTCATCACATTAAACTGCATCATCTTACATCCTTCATTATTATCAAGTGCCATTTTTATATAATGGTCTTTGTTTTGAATACAACCATACAGTTATGATTACTTTCTCCTTCTCCTCTTCCTTCTCCCTCTCCCTCAGCTCCCTAGTCAGCTTGACTGCTCTAGCAAAATACCATAACCTGGGTGCACACAGTTCTGGAATCTGGAAGTCCAAGATCAAGGTGCCAGCATGGTCAGGTTCTGGTGAGGGCTCTCTTCCTGACTCACATATTTCTGCCTTCTCACTGTGTCTTCATAAAGCAAAGAGAACTCTCTTCCTATAAGAGCACCAGTTCTCTCAGGTCAGGGTCCAACCTTGTGCCCTCATTTAACCTTAATCACCCCCTTCATCATCTCTAATGTATAATCACAAGAAGGGGGTAGGGCTTCAATATTGAGCTGGGGGCTGGATGGGGAGGACACAGTTCAGTCTGTAGCAATGCCTTATCCCAACTCTCTATATTCAACCTTTCTGGGCTTCACCATTTTAGGTATATCTTATTATTACATCTTATTATCATTGTATTATTATAAATAATTGGACTTCTTATAAATTTGAGAGTCTCTTTTAGTAGACGAGTTAGATCATTTATTGTTATGGTCATATGGTTGGTCAAAACTTGCTACTCAGAGTTTATGATTCTCTTCTCTTGCTTTTGATTTTCCTGTGTAATCTGCCTCTCTATAACACCAGCTTGATCCCCCCGCCTTATAATAGTTTGATTTTTGCCTGAATGACAGAAGAATTTTTCTTTATCTTTGAGGGTTCATAAATTTACCTAGATGTATGTCAATGTTGACCATTGTTTGGTCAACAAAACAGTGTTGACCCAGTTTTTCCTGGGTCAGTGTGCCCTTTTCATTTGTAGATTCATGTCTTCTTTTATTTTCCAAAGCATTGTACTGAGTAGTATCTCCAGGCTAAGTAATAGAGGATACAAATAAGGTATATATTGCAATTCTGTTGTCTTCCATATCTTCCATAGTCTCTCTAATCCATTTTAACTTGGTTAATCTCTGGTTTATTTTGCTTGATTTCTTAATCCTGTCTACCTCATCTTCACTAACATGAGTAGTGTTTATTCTCTGTGTTTATTTCAATATGCCTAAATTTCCATATGACTTTCTTTTTCTCTTCTGCTTCCTTCCTGAGCCCTAGAAGGAAGCCCTTCTTTCATCTCTTTCTGTGGCACCTCTGTATTTTCCCCCTGAGCTCTCAATTGATCTGCTTAGAGCCTCTTCGTTGTTCCATTAAGTTCTATTAGTTCCTAGCCATTTATTTAGTCCTAATTTCCAACACTTTGGTGGTCACTGGTTATTGTGAGGATTTTTTTTTCTGCCATATATATCCTTTTTCCCCTCCTCTACTCTCTTGTACTGTCTTGTATGGAGCCTGTTCTTGTTGCCTTTTTATTGCTCATCTCTAAATTAAGTGCATTCTTCTCAGACTTTAAAGATGATACCTGGTGGGGAGAAGATGACCTATTCCAGGCTAGCAGGAATTCTCAGTGGTTTAAGGAGAAACTCATTATGACAAGGATGTATGCATGACATCTTTTAGCCTTTACCTCTCTCCAGACTACAGATATTGGCAGCTAGACAGAAGAACACAGTTCAGGCTCTCCTCTAAACTGTATTGTCAGGAGACAGACTGAAGATGGCATTTTCTACATTTTTTTATTTTTATTCAGCTCTGCTTCCTCCATTGCTCTGTGGGATGAAATAGGATCTAGAGATCTAGCCTCCACCCACCTCTTATGTAGATGCTCTTCCTGTGATTCCAAAGAAAGGATCATTGGTTCTGCCCTTCAGAGAGCCATCTACTCAAGAAAATAGTTTGCTGCCAGCTTAGTCTAAGATCTATACCCACAAACAACCACTCTGGGAGTCTTTCTGCATCCATGTTTGATTTTTACTGCATTGGCAGCACTCCTCATATTTTATGTTTTGGGGTTTACTCTTTAAGTCTTCAAGTTTTATCAAAGGTAAATTCATGTTTCTATCCTCTTTTTTGCTAGCAAATTCTGAGGAGAAGTGTAAAAAAAATATCTTTAGCTTCTTGCCCTTTTAAACAGAAGCCCTAATATTTACAAAAGCTAAAATAAAGCTCAAAGTAAACATAAAGAGCAGCCTTAAAGGGGAAAAATGTCCTGGCAGGGGAATCCATGACCAGTGCTCAGACACTGAAAGTGGAACAGTTTCTTGACCAGCACCTTGTGCCTCAGTAAGGGATTAGAAGACCAACAAGCAGACTGTGTATATGCTGGGCCCTCCCTGTGAAACTTATTTCTCCCCAGACCCCACTGCTTTCCTTCACCCTCTAAAATCCTTTGTGCACAAAATGTGGTCCATGGACCAGCAGCAGCAGCATCACGGGAGAGTGGGTTAGAGATGCAGAATTGCAGGCCCTACTTCAGACCCTAGACCCAAACCAGGACCCTGCATTTGAAAAAGATCCTCAGGTGATTCAAAGATACAGAAATGTGGGAAGCAGCACTGTAGATCTCAGCAAAAGCATCACTTTGCTCCGTTGACCCAATCACCTCAGGTTCCTCTGCTACACATTCATGAACAATTCCTTTTCTTCTGAGCCCTCACTCTGTAATTATACATTTGTTGGGATAATTTTTTCTGTTCATCTATGCTTCCCCAGGAGTGCCAGGCTCCATGAATTCTCAACAACAATACAATGAATATTTGCTGAATGAGTAAATGAACATGAAAAATACATTTGTGTCTCAGATTCAGAGCATTTTTTTAATGCCAATTGGTACCTTCTCCCACCAGCAGCCTTGCTGCATCTATTCATGCCTGACTCAGCCTAGAACTCCTTAACCTGCTCCTCTGACTGGCCCAACTTCAATCCCAGGCATGGGTTTGGAGAAGATCCTGCCAGAAAAAGTGAGTGAGGAAATGAAGGAATAAATGGCATTCCTGAAAAATCCAAGAATCTCATCATTCAGAGCACAGTTTCCTAACATCTTGCTGTGTGTGTGCTCAGTCATGTCTGACTCTTTTCAACCCTATGGACTGTAGCCACCAAGCTCCTCTCTCATGAAATTTTCCAGGCAGAATTACTGGGGTGGGTTGCCATTTTCTGCTCCAGGGATCTTCCCAACCTGGGGATCGAACCCACCTCCTGCGTCTCCTGCATTAGCAGGCAGATTCTTTACCACAACACCACCTGGGAAGTCCAACATCCCTAACATCTTGGACGCATGCTCAGTCACTCAGTCATGTCTGACACTGAGACCCCGTGAACTGTAGCCCACCAGGCTCCTCTGTCCAAGGGATTCTCCAGGCAAGAATACTCAAGTGGGTTGCTATACCCTCCTCCTTGGGATCTTCCTAACCTAGGGACCAAACCCATGTCTCTTATGTCTCCTGCATTGGCAGGTGGGTAGTTTAAGACTAGTGCCACCTGGGAAGCCTCCTCACATCTTATATATGTGTAAATGGTACAAAGAGATCCTGTTACCTGCATGTTACTTTGCAAAATTCAGTCTTAATCCCTATGTAGGAAGGGAAGCTATCTCTCATGCAAACACCCAGCACCACCAACTCCAGTCCAGGGAGGGTTTTGCAGGAGGCAAGTCCCAGTGAGGGAGCGGGGAGGCTAGAACAGGAGTGGGAAGACCCCGACTGACTTTTCCTGCTCTTCACATTGAACTCCAGCAATGGGATTTTTCTTGTCGACTACCCTTACCAGGTGTTGCTGAAATTGCCATCCTCAGCTTCATGGGGCTGTTTCAACAAGCAAGGACTGAAAGGTGATGGCTTTCAACTAGTTTCCCTACTTGGATGATTAAACCTTCACTAAATATAGTAGGTTTAAAATGAATGTTCACAACATTGAAAAGGAACATGCTAATTCTAAAAATATAGACTCCCTGGTGGTGAAAGTTCTCTCAAGCAGAGCGGACACTGAAGCAAAACAATGATTTCATCCCTCCTGCCCACCACCCCCTACCCAGTGAGCCAATTTTCTTCCAAAAGGAGGGTCACCACATGGCAAGGAAGGAGCCAGAGCTGTTACCAGACACTCCATGAAACTCTCAAAAAATTAATGGTAGAAAGTCAAGGGAGGAAAGGTTATAAGTCTGAATTGCTCTGTTTGTGGGATCCCGCTTAGCACCAATCAAGCCAACTAGCACTTGTAATTATATTCAATAGATGCAAAGCTCCAGTTCACAGTGGGAGGAGTTTTCATTAGGTTGCCTTGTGTTGTAGTCCATGTCAAAAAGGAGAAACATTCGAATGAAAGTATAAACTATCTAAGAAGCCACTTTCCTGAAAAATTATAATCAGAAGTGACCTTGACTCTCCATGGCTTTAAAAAGCAATTATACCCAGAGCTCAAAGAAGGCTTCTCTCTGGTTATAAAATCATCCTTTGCAACTCACTTGGTATAACAACAAATGGTCAACAAATCAAAGAGGTTTCTTCATTTGGTGTCTCTAGTTCTTGGCGTGGGTTCTCTTTTAAATCTACTGTAACTAGAGAAAAAGTTTGCATCAAGGTTACAATGTCCCTCACGTTGCTCAATCCTGTGGTCACTCCCCAGCCATGTCAACAGAATGTGACACAACTGATCACTCCCTTCTTGAAAATCTTCACCTTTCAATCATTTGGCATTCAGCCTACCATTCCCTCTAAGTATGGGCAACTTATCTGAACAGAAACTCAGATTTTGCTTATGTGTGATCTCATAGCCAACGCCTGTGCATTCTATTCTTAAAAGGCTTGAATTTTCTGTTATCTTTATAGAAAAACTGTGTATGTGGCTATGACAGAATAACAGCCACTTTTCTCCCAAAATTCTCTGTGGCTCTTCAGCCTTTAATGGGCTTCCCTGGTATCTCCGATGGTAAAGAATCTGCCTGCAAGGTAGGAGATGCAGGTTCGATCCCTGGGTTGGGAAGATCCCCTGGAGGAGGGCATGGCAACCCACTCCAGTATTCTTGCCTGGAGAATATCATGGACAGAGGAGCCTGGCAGGCTACAGTCCATGGAGTCGCAAAGAGTCGGACATGACTGAGCAACTAAGTACTCACACACACACACAGACACAAACAGATGCAGCCTTTTATACAGGCAAGGTCGCTTTCCCTTTGTTTCTTAAAAGCAGTAATTAATCCTGAGACGTGTGTTGCTGTTATATTCTGTGGAGCATTTTCACTTTTATTTTTTTCACAGGAAAAAAAAAATTATCTAACTCATGACTTCTGGAGAACAAGAGAAAATTGTAGCCATGTGAAGAATCTTCATTCAAGCCTCCAAGGCTCTTTGATTGGTTCAGATATCATAGCAACCCTCTCCCTGATCTCCTGGAACATCCTCCCCTCTCCAGCACTCCACACCCATGCAAACACCAGATGGCAGTTTTTAGATAAGCTTCTCTATCTTCTGGTGAAAAGTTGCCTTGTAACAAAGAATACATTCTACAGCTGTTCAAACTCCCATTTTTGGCCCTTAACTGACTCATCCTTGAGGTGAAGTTGCTCAGTCGTGTCCGACTCTTTGCGACCCCGTGGACTGTAGCCTACTAGGCTTCTCCGTCCGTGGGATTCTCCAGGCAGGAATACTGGAGTGGATTGCCGTTTCCTTAGTGAATATGCAAATCTATGGACTGGAGACAAGCATACATCAATTGTACCTGCAGCTCAGTGTAGGACAAAGGCTACCTGGTGTCATAATAATATGTGATATTAATATGAGCATATTAATATGTTTCTGAGTCTTGAAAATCTGGGGACTTGAACAAGGACCTCAAGTTGTAGATGAGGAAGTGAAGGCCCAGAAAGGTAAATGATTTGCCCAAGGATGCCCAAGGACCAGAGGTTCTTTCTGCCTTCATCTCTAGGTTGATAAGGTTCTACTTTTTGCTGAGGAATGCATTGCATGAGGCCCCCTGCTATACTTCTCTTGGTCTCTTGCTGTTAGGACTGACACCAAGACGCTATTTCTGGATAATTCTTGAACACTGTAGTCTCTGTTTTACATCTGGCCCATTACATTTCTCTCATTAGCTCTATTCCTGCCTAGACTTCTATCAAAAGGAATCTGTTCATTAACAAACCTTTCAGAGAAATATCTCTTTGCCATTTTTAGAAGTTTAATCTAAAGGAGGGAGGAAAAGATTTGAGATAGTGGCTTGAAGAATAGTGTGGGTTGCTGAATAGTGTGGGTTATTGAATTTATTTTTTCTAGTTGAAGATAATTAGAAGATTATTGCCTACCATCTCCCTTGGAAAGACTGACATTCATTTGTTTCTCTAGCACAGAGCACATTAACTCTCAACCAATATCATTTGATTCAGGGTTAGAACTACAGATCTGATTTTCTCCAAGGGAGCCTTCAAGATTTCTGATTTCCTTTTCTTCCTTGGATAATTTACATTTTTTCTTCAAGTTACAATCTTCTCTTTTTTTCCTAAGTAATAATATGTTAGCAAATTCTATAAGCCTCAGAATATCAACCTCATCCGTACCTGTCTCCAGATTTTCCTAATAAACAACCTCGCTGTTGCATCATGTACTAAAGGCTGCATTTTATATGATTTTAGTTTTTTTATAACGGGGAAACTGGCACTGCAAAACAGAAATAAGATTTCTGTACATTCCCTTCTGTTTCCTTGGGCCTAAATATGTGCCTTCTTCTCCATCAAACATGACTGAAGACATCATTCTGCACTACTTTCTGGGCTGGGCCTCCCAGCCTGAGCCCTGGCCACATCCATTATAAAGACCTTTTACTGATGTTGTCAATACTTTAGAGATTTACTCTATAAGCTCTGCTTCTTCAAGAGCAGATAGCACATATTTCTCTTCATATGTGTAGTACCTAGAAGGTAATACCTACCAGTCTAACAAAGTAGTTAGTCAGTAAACTCTAGTTTTAAATTGTTGACATTCCTCAATGCTTTACAGAATTTAATCTTCTGGCCCAACAGGGAACCTGAAATGGTCTTGCCTTGGCTATATATGAAGAGCAGATCGAGGGAGAAGGCAGGACCTACTGCTTATGCTTTTGAAGCAAATGTAATGGGTATAGGTTTTGTTCTACAACCCCCAGGTCCATGAAATGTCATACTTCTTTATTTTTCCAAATTCTCACTGGATGAGCCCTTTCCCATGAGGTTTGTAAAATCCAATCTCAATCATTTTCAGACCACGATGTACCCCACCCATCGACGTAAGAACACTGGGGCTTTTGAAACCCATTTTGGGAAGTCTCTGGTCTGGCCCTCTATCTTGGTTGCAGAATCTTGAAGTCTATTGTCCCACACAACGGACTCATTTTGTGACGGGTGACTGCTGTTCACAGGATCCACCCCACAGGTCTTTGCCCTGACTTTGAAAGACAGTGTCTCTCATGACCACCAGGGGTCTCAGCATTCCAGCATCCTCTGTGGTTCAACCTCCCCCTTCAGCTTCCCAGTGTTGCCTCAGCGACAGTCCAGGGCACCAGGGCCAGCACAAGAGGTCAGCGCAGCAAAAGCCTCTGAACTCTCTCCTGGAGAAGGGGGAACTCAGACGCCCACACAGAACGCTCCCTCCAGCTACGCTCAACTAGTAGGGATGGAGAAAAAGGACAGAAAACAAACTACCAAAACGGTATTTTCTCGGTCATTTCATACCACCACCGAGTAAGGTCTTTGCACTGCTTACCACATGCATGCTTAAATACCTGGCAAATGCAACTACGAAATTATTCCAGAAGAAATGTAGGAAGGTTTTTTTTTTTTTTTTTTTTAAAAACAGGGGGCAAGTAATGAGAGATGTGGGGCCAGGAAAATTCTATTTCAGAATCATGAAACGCTGATCTGCTTCTCCCACACTTCACAATTCTCAAAATAGCATAAACTATCCTCTTTTTTAAAACAGGAAAAGGCCATGTTCACAATAAGCTCATTTCATTTCCTCCTGTTTTAGCTTTTGTTACACTCTTGACCTGTCCTCCGATTCAGCATAATCAAAGCAGACTGGATAATTTTACCTATCGTTGAACGTCTTTCTGCATGACATTTCAAGATTTTAGAAATAAATTACTCTGGGAGTTAGACTTGCAAGGAAACTCTGGTTGTTTCAAGAAGTCTTCACCTTTGCATTTAAATCCTTTAATCCGCCAATTGCTCTGCTGCCATCTACAAATGACCATAGCTCATTTTTAATCTACAAGTTTATATAACTTGGGAATTTTTTAAGCATAAATTACTTAAAGCACATTCTTAACCTCTATAATTAAATGGGTGTTTTATATTGTATTTACTTTTTCAGAGAGCCAAAAAGAAATCGAGCAAATCTAACACTTTTAAGAGATGCACTTGTTCTGTGTTCTGAATCCAATTCAAATGTTAAAGTTCCAGAGAAAATGCTTAAAAGGAAGTGGTTACAATGTATATTTATACCACAGATAATGACATTTAGAACATATGCATTATTTAATAAATAAACAATGTATTAATTGCTAGAATGGTGAACTTTCAACTAGTCAACTATTTAAAAAATTTCCCAATAGTTACTTAAACGGTGAGAAAAGAGTTGTGGGGTATTACATTGTGTTCATTTTTTACTGCATTCCCCCTTCACAAGCGTAATGTTAGCTCTTTGTTCATTAGAGGTAAGTTGAGGCAGAAAGCAGACAAGGCCTGTGAGATTTCCCCGAAGTGAGTTCTGACGTGGGCAGCAGGAGGGAGTGTAAGAACTAAGCCCTTAAAGCTAAGAAAATGAACCAAGGCCATTCAAGTGTCTGAGAAAAGGGAAAAAGGACAATAATTTCTTACTTAGCCTCCACAGCCTGAGAAGAAATGTATTCCCCCAGACTAGAGAGGAACAGAAACTGGAGAGGGGGCTGTCCTAAAAAAGGGTCCTGGATGATAAGTCTCCGGAAAAAGTGGAGGTGCTTCCAGCATCCTGCAGTGTTTCTGGATTCCCCCCACCCCAGCCCCACTCCCTCATGTCAGAAAAGAAACTGTCATGACATAGTCCCCCAAGTTCATCTACGACATTAACACAGTGGGATGACCCACCGGAAGTAAACATGCCCCGCAGACAGGTACCAGGAATGCTTCAACAGCAACCCAGGAGGCCCAAGGACCCAGGACCGCCTGGGAGCACAGTCACTCAGAAACAACTGCCCGGGAGCAGAAGAGCCACCTTCAACATGAAGCTTCAACTAATCCGACAGATATTTATGTTCTTCGCTGCACTGAGTTTATCTATTTTATTTCATTATGAAACCAGTGCCTTGTGAGGATGCTTAAAACCTACGAATGTTTACACAATCACCGTGTCCCTATTTGGAGGTCAGGAGGAAAAGTCTATCTGCAAAGTGCAGTTAATAACACTGAGGTATCAAAATAAAAAAAAAAAAAGAGGTTAGTGATGACAGAACTGAATGTCGTTCTATTTTTTAATGAATCCTGTGGTCCTCAGAAAGCAATCTAACCACAATACCATAAGACAAGACATCTTATAGCCAAAATAAGTATTAATGATTCAGCATCAGAAAATCCAGAGACACTTGCTGTCTCTAATTTATTGTAGCCAATCAGCTGACATTGCTAAAAAAACACAAAAATTCAGCAGTTGGGTTGATGAATTTTCTACATCAGTTGAACTCAGTCTCACTAAGTTTCTGATGTAAAACTGAGGGCAATAATTTGGAAAGAATGAAGACCTAAAATGTGGACTGAGGACATCTGGTTATATTGAAATGAAATTGACAATCCTCAAATCCCAAGTCAATCTTTCTTACCAGTGGAAGTAGCTTGCCTTCTTTTGTTTGAGGACACTAGCCTTTCTTTCAGAGAAGGCAATGGCAACCCACTCCAGTACTCTTGCCTGGAAAATCTCATGGATGGAGGAGCCTGGTAGGCTGCAGTCCATGGGGTCACTAAGAGTCGGACACGACTGAGTGACTTCACTTTCACTTTTCACTTTCATGCATTGGAGAAGGAAATGGCAACCAACTCCAGTGTTCTTGCCTGGAGAATCCCAGGGATGGAGGAGCCTGGTGGGCTGCTGTCTATGGGGTTGCACAGAGTCGGACACGACTGAAGTGAGTTAGCAGCAGCAGCAGCAGCCTTTCTTTGATTGAAAAGTCTGTGATAACATCATCTGGAGAAGATGACTTGAAATAGAATGATCCCTCTCTTCAAGGCCTACCACAACTACAACTACCTCTTGTGGCCACTAGATCCATAACCAGGGCTAATTCTCTGCATGCTCCAGGGAGCTGGGCACACACTATAACACAAGAAAATAGCTCACTCTCCATAAGGATTGCAAGATTTTGCTAAATGTATGGGCATAAACCTAGAGAATACATGTGGAAATAGATTATAAGGGTGTTAGAACAAAGAAGATGGAATATAATAAGCCAAATTCATTGATATGGGTATATTTAATAGCAATTTTGGATTTCATTTGGAAGTCAAAGGTGGACTTCCCTGGTGACTCAGATGGTAAAGCATCTGCTACAATGTGGGAGACACAGGTTCAACCCCCGGGTCGGGAAGATCCCCTGGAGAAGGAAATGGCAACCACTCCAGTATTCTTGCCTGGAAAATCCCATGGACAGAAGAGCCTGGTAGGCTACAGTCCACGGGGTCAGAAAGAGTCAGACACGACTGAGTGACTTTCTTTCTTGGATTTCATATGTTAGCTTGTGCAGCTAGAAGTAGCTCTAACAAGTGGTGTGCTGGTTGCCTGAAACCTGCTCTCAAGAGTGGTCTACAAAAGCTAAGGGAAACATTGGTGTTGGAGATTTACTATGTATGACCTCTACACCTACCTCCCAGTTATATTCCCCAAGAAGACCCAGAATATACTCCCTTCATTAAGTCACTGATAAATATATAATTAGGTGGAGCACCTGTATCTTTGAGAAGCTCTGTATATAGATGCAAACTATTATATATAGCATGGATAAGCAACAAGGCTCTACTGTATAGCACAAGGAACCATATTCAATATCCTGTAATAGACCATAATGAAAAAGAATATGTATACATATATGCATAATTGAATCACCTTGCTGTATAGCAGAAATTAACACAACATTATAACTCAATTATACTTCAATAAAATATATTAAAAAAAAAAAAAAAAACGAGTTATGATCCAGAAATCCCACTCCAGGGAATATATCCAGAAAAGATGAAAACTCTAAATTCTAAAAGATACGTGCACCAATGTTCATAGCAGCACTATTCACAATAGCTAAGACATGGTAACAATCTAAATGCCCATCAAGAGATGAATGGATGAAGAAGAAGTGGTATTTGCATACAAGAGAATACTACTCAGTCATGAATAAATGAAATAATTCCATTTGCAGCAACATGGCTGGACCTAGAGATTATCACACTAAGTGAAGTCAGACAGAGAAAGACATATGACCCTTATAGATGGAACCTGAAAACAGTAACACAACGGAGCTTATTTTACAAAACAGAAATGGATTCACAGACATAGAAAACAAATTTATGTTTGTCAGAGGGGGAAGATGAGGGGAGGGATAAATTAGGAATCTGGGATTAACAGATACATGTTACTATATACAAAATGGATAAACAAAATCCTACTGTGTAGCACAGGGAACTATCTTCAACATCTTGTAATCTTTAATGGAAAAGAATCTGAAAAAGAATATATATTATATATAGAATATCCACCAAAGGATATAAAATGGTTCCATTAAGTCATAGGATGAGAATGTCATCAAGTCATTTTGTACTCCTTATGCCACTGAATCAAAACCCAGAGAAGGGGGCAATTCTGTTGGCTGGTATGATTGACTCTGGTTACCAGGGTGAATTGAGGGTGGTGAGTCTGTTAGCTGGTATGATTGACTCTGGTTACCAGGGTGAGTCTGAGTGAACTCCGAGAGATGGTAATGAACAGGGAGGCCTGGCATGCTGCGATTCATGGGGTCCCAAAGAGTCGGACACGACTGAGTGACTGAACTGAACTGACTGCACAATGGAGGCAAGGACTATGGAACGCAGGGGATCTTCTGGGGGCACCAGTAGTAAAGGTTACTGAGGAAACTATAGAAATCCAAACTTTTTAAAGTGAGGATTATTGAGAACTCAGATTCTTGGAAATGAAGGTTTGGATCACCCCACCAGGTATAGAACCCTGGCCATCTAAGGGCCATGGGTATGTGGAATAAACAGTAGAAAAAGGAGAAAGCCATACATTTTAACTCTAGCCTCTTTATCAATCACAGAAATGAGAACTGCAGCAGTTTTACATGTTTTTTGCACTTTATGAGTGTATTTGTATGTTACCATTTGTATACCATTTATTTAACTATTTTCTTCTTTCTTCCCTTCATTATTTTACATATAAACTGTTGAATGTAAATGCTGCAATTTAGCTTTTAGGCAAGAGAATGCTCATGGGAACTGTGAGTAAATTTGAACAGTAAGTAACATCACCAGTGGAGGATATAAATGACTGTTGAAACTGTATCTCCTCACTGGAGGCAGAAGTGAGAAATTCTGCACTTCTATGAAGAAGAACAGAGTTCTATGAAGCTTTGTGTTGACAAAGTTCAAATATGCCTAAAAGGATGCATGTGGAAGTCAGTAGCCAAAGGAGGTGACTGCTAGCTATTGGCTTATAGCCTCTCAACTCTAAATCCACCTGTGTTGCCCTAATCTGGGCTTCCCTGGTGGCTCAGATGGCAAAGAATCCATCTGCAATGTGGGAGACCTGGGTTCAATTCCTGGGTTGGGAAGATCCCCTGGAGAAGTGAATGTCTACCCATTCCAGTATCCTTCCCTGGAGAGTTCCATGGATAATTCACAAAAAGTCGGACGCAACTGAGCGACTTTCACTTTCTTCCACTTTTTGCCCTAATCTGGACTTTGTAAACACATCTCTCTTGCCATCTGGTGCTATGTTATGTTTTGTTGGTAGAGTGTAGGAGGGATACTGCAAGGTATAGCAGAGGAAAGCACGTTCCTTCTTCATTCCTCCTCGTCCTTCTTGCTCCTGTGGCTTGCCATCTGTGGTGTGTGGACGATCCCCCACAGTGGCATCACTGTCCGGTGGGCACTTCCCACTGAGTTTCCCGGTGAATAGGCAGGTTGCTTGCCAACAGTATGTGGAAGACTCAGTGGTACCCACCTTCCCATAGGTTTTTCCAGATCCTAGTAGGGCTTTCCTGGCTCACTGCTTGGCAGCCCTGGCGAAAGGCAGCTCATAAAACGTCACCATCTGGTGGACCACAGTCTCTCTCTCTCTCCCCAACAAGGTCTAGATCTCAGCCCTCAGAGGAGTGGGTAACCCTTTCCCAAGTTTATTCCTCCCTTGAGTATTCTTGCTCAGCCCTAGAAGGCATAGCTGCTCCCTATGCTTTCAATTCCTGTGTTCTTTAGCATTTAACTTACCCCTTTTCACTTCCCTGGTACAGAATCCACCTGCAATGTGGGAGACCTGGGTTCGATTCCTAGGTTGGGAAAATCCCCTGGAGAAGGGAACGGTTATCCACTCCAGTATTCTGTCCTGGAGAATTCCATGGACTATACAGTCCATGGGGGTCACAAAAAGTCGGACATAACTGAGCAACTTTCACTTTTGTAGTTAATTATCTTTTACTACTTAATAATTATTTAATATGAAATTTTCCCTATTCATATTACCAGTTTAATTTCTGTCTCTTCATTAGACACTGACATAATTCCCTTCAGGAAGGAATCCACTTTAGAAAAGTTCTAAGTTTTCCCACAAATGAATTGAAAGTATTTCCAAAATTTTTGTTGTTCAGTCTCTCAGTCATGTCCAACTCCTTGTGACCCCATGGGTTGTAGCACACCAGGCTTTCCTGTCCTTTACCATCTCCAAGATTTTACTGAAACTCATGTCCATTGAGTCGGTGATGCCATCCAACCATCTCATCCTCAATCATCCCCTTCTCCTCCTGACTTCAATCTTTCCCAGCATCAAGGTCTTTTCTAATGAGTTGGCTCTTTGTAGCAGGTGGCCAAAGTATTGGAGCTTCAGTTTCAGGATCAGTCCTTCCAGTGAATATTCAGGATTGATTTCCAAAATTACAGCACCTAGGATCTTTCACCTAGGAGATACTCAATCAATAATTGAATATTTGCCAGTTGTTAAAATTGTAAAATTGGCCTTTTCCAAGACGGGGAGAAATTGGAAGCTTCATATACTGCTGGTGAGATTATAAAATAGCACAGTCACTTTGGAAAACAGTCTGGCAGTTTCTCAAAATGTTAAACATACAGTTACCATGTGATCCAGAAATTCCACTTTTAGGTATATTCCCAAGAGAAATGAAAACATATGCCACCCAAAAACTTATCTACAAATGTTCATAGCAATATTATTCATACTAGCCAAAAAAGTAGAAACCATCCAGATATTCATCAATGATGAATGTATAAATAAAACATGGTTTATGCATACAACAGAACATTATTTAGACATAGAAGGCAATGATGTATTCACATATGTCATAACATGACTGAAACTTGACAATGTTGTGCTGAGAGAAACCAGGGCCAGTCACAAAATACCACGTTTTGTATGATTTCATTCATGTGAAATGTCTAGAACAGACAAATCTATACAGACAGAAAGTTCATTAGCTCTTGCCTCAGGATGGGAGAGTGGATGAGCAGGAATGGAGAGTGATTGCCAATGGACATGGGATTACTTTGGTAGGGGGGTGGCGGTGATGAAAATGTTCTAAAATTATATTGTGGTGCTATTTGTTCAATTCTGTGAATATGCTTAAAAAGGTGAACTGTAAGATTTAAATAAATTTAAATGTATGTGAATTAGTTCATGAATCTCTTTTGAAAATTTGCCTTTTAAGTGGCTTTCATTCTGCAGCTCTACTTCCTGAAATGTATCAAAGTGCAGCTGAAACTGAATGAATTAACACAATCACAAAAATCTCTATTTTAAAGGGTATATCTGGATACTTATGTTTCATTTTATTTGCTTTTAATAAAAATTGTTTGAGAAACCTCTGAGAGAACAATGGATGACTTTTTCTCAGCTGTCTTAGAATAGGCTGTTTCATCAGAGGGCCTGAAGGGTATGCTTTAAGACTGTGATTTCACATGTAATGACTCTGAATCCATGTCACAGCCCAGCTCATGAAAGGTAATAAGCAGGAAGTGTGATGGGAAATGCCACAGGGTGTTCTTCTGGCTCTACGTCTACAAATAAAGGCCAGTGTGTCAGACGGCACCTCCACCACCCTGGGCCTCCCTTCTCATCTGTTGTAAAAATGCGAGTGTTGAAAGAGACGGTCTCTGAGGGTCTTTGTGTCTCTGACATTCTGGATGTGTGAGATGATCATGTAGTTGTTAATTAATATTCATATATCAAGGATGGGAGGCAAGGGCAAATCTGGGTGAAATCGAAGCAAATGTGGCAGTGGAAGTAAATTTTTGATGTTGAATGCTGAAATGTAATGGCCTAAATGACTATCAGATATGCCTGGGAGCACAGTTTCTCCAAGGTCATCAATGCTACTATTCTTTAGGGAATCAGTCAAATAGCACACTAGAGGCTAGATGGGAATTAAAACTAACCTGACTCTTCAGAATGAAAACCTTTGAAGGAGGGTACAAAATTACTTATTATAGTTAGATGCTATATTTTTTTGCTGTTTTCCCTAGGAAATTGACTTTTTTTAATGAAGGCTTCTGTAGTTATTGCTGGTGGGGAAAAAAGTGGGCAATTTTGAAATAATTAAATCCTCTATATAGGTTTCTTTCATATAACTCATCTATCCTTTTGCTCTCTGAGGATCTTGCAAAGCAATGCACCTTAGGAAAATACAGGGTAACACAACTCTTTTTCTCATCTTTCTTTTTGTGTGCAATAAAAGAGTACCCACAGGAGCTTTCCATCATAGCTCCAAATGTATAAGCTAAATCTAATTGCCACTTACATTAGCTAATCTCACGTTTAAATCATGTTGATGGCATCTTATCAAGACTTTGAAAATTGCTCAGGGGAACACAACTCTTTTTCTCATCTTTCTTTTTGTGTGCAATAAAAGAGTACCCACAGGAGCTTTCCATCATAGCTCCAAATGTATAAGCTAAATCTAATTGCCACTTACATTAGCTAATCTCACGTTTAAATCATGTTGATGGCATCTTATCAAGACTTTGAAAATTGCTTAAGCATTATCTGTCTATTTGAATGAATTGTAAACTAGACAATGCTCAAGGAATTTTTTAAAATTCAAGTTTATTCCCTTAAATTTCACCTCATTTCTTTTACTATGTATGTAAATTGGTCAGCTGTTCAGTGAATGAAAATCTTCTATCCACAGAATAAAAAAGGAAACTAGACACTTATCCTTTATCTGAGTACCATAAAGTATAAATGAATATAAAGTGAATACAACTATAAAATATAAATAGGTATTTTAATAAAATGAATATAAAAGTACATGTAGACTATTTGACACAGGGACAGAATATGAGATGCATTAGACAGAGATTGTAAAATATTAAATTCAAATGAATACTTACTTAAAATAAAAAAAAGAAATTGTTAAAGTACAAACTTCTAAAAAGTGGTAAAGAGCATGTTACAAAATCCAGAAGAAATGTATAATACTTTTATTAACTGCCTGATACATTTCCATTAATAGAATACTTGTACTCCAACAGCTTTAGCTTGCCCCATCTTAATGATTTTTTTTCCAAAATATCTAATTAAGAAGCATCATATTTTTGTTCATTTATGTCCTGTTTGGTGTTTCATAAATATTATGGGATCATGATTTTCCTGAAAAAAGTCATTAGCCATCGTTGAATGGAGTAGTGCTTGTCATAAGTCATAATGGAAGTTGAGTGACACTGTTCATTGCTCAGTTGTTTCCCATTCTTTGCAACCCCATAGACTGTAGGCTCCTCTGTCCATGGGATTCTCCAGGCGAGAATACTAGAGTGGGTTGCACTCCCTTCTCCCAGGCATCTTCCCAACCCAGGGATCAAACCCAGGTCTCTTGCATTGCAGACGGATCCTTTACTGCCTGAGCCACCAGGGAAACCACGAGTATGTATCAAAATCAGTGACCAGTTATGGCTGATCTTCATGTCCTTCTGTCGACTGTACAAACTGACATTTTCTTTTCTGTCCTTTTCATCTTCCTGCTGCTTTTTCACTTCTCGCTTGAGAAGGTCCCAGTCCTTATCAACATCTTTATGTCTTCTGTCTCCACTTTTATTAACTATAATTCTTGGTTGTGCTTAGTTGCTCAGTCATATCCGACTCTTTGTGACCCCATATAGCCTGCCAGGCCCCTCTGTCCATGGGAATTCTCCAGGCAAGAATACTGGAGTGGGTTGTCACACCGTCCTCTAGGGGATCTTCCCAAGCCAGGGATCAAACCCAGGTCTCCCACATTGCAGGAGCATTCTACCGTCTAAGCCACCAGGGAAGCTGGTATACTTACTCATATAGTTATTACTGTACACATTGAACTATTACTGAATGCTAGGGGTTTGACCACTTGAATACTTCCCTCTTCAGGGTTTTTTTTTTTTCACACCTGCCATTTGGGGTGTGCCATGTCATCTGGAACCACAGGGTTTTAGCAGGACAACATGCATCTGAAATGCTAAAATAATCCGATAACCTGGCAAGCAAAAAACATGTCACACACAGTTTATAGAAGCCATTCCAACACCAGTGTAGCTAGCAGCAACTTAGCTTTCCCTGTGCGTTAGTTTCCTATGACTGCTGTAACAAGTTACCACACGTGTGGTGGCTGAGAACACAAACACATTCCCTTACGGTTCCAGAGGTCAGAAATGTGAAATCAGTTTCACTGGGTCAAGATCAAGCAGGCCACCCTCCCTCAAGAGGCTGTTGGGGAGAATCCACTTCCTTGCCTTTCCCAGCATCCCTTGGCTTGTGAAACCTTTCCTCCATCTTCAAAACCAGCAGCGTAGCATCTTGCTTCAGTGGCCATTTTGCCTTCTTTTTGTGTCAAATCTTCCTCTGCCTCCTTTTTATAGGTTCACTTGTGATTGCTTGTAGGGCCTTCTCATACAGTCTCCCTGCCTCAAAATTCTTAATCATATCTGCAGTCTCCTTTGTCATATAAGGTAACATTCACAGGTTCCAGGAGATAGGACCTAGACATCTCTGGGGGCCACTGTACAGCCTGCCACACTAAGTTTTATACATGTAACATGTATGAATCACACATAACCCAAACTAGGTAAATATCCAATTCAAACTCCCATCAGCTTAATTCCAAAAGTGTCCATGGCCACTTAACCATCATAATCCGAAGGGAAACGTGACCCAAAAGTTAGAGCAGAAAGAGCAGTCTCAACTAATTGAAGTTAGAATATATTATTTTTGTAATTTTTATAAAATCGAGGACTTTATTATATCAACTCAATCATCACAACTTAGGTTTTATAGATGAAGTACTTTAGTTTCAAAGACAGTACAAGTGCCCCAAACAGGAACTGAAAATAGGAGCATGCGCATGAGGGACCCTCTGACTGAAGCTGCAGCAGCTGCAGGTAAATCCTTATCTAGCGTACTATTTACCTCTCCCAGCGTTTTTGTGTTCTTGGTAGTAAATAAGAGAGACGATATTTGTAGTCAAAGGTATCTCTATGCAGATTTTCTAGTACTATCTTGTTTTGTCCTTTTTTTTTTAATTGAGGTAAAATTCACATAACCTACAGTTCAGTACATTTCACTCCATTCACAGTGCTATGTAAACATCACTTCTGCATGCATGTTTAGTTGCTTCAGTCATGTCTGACTCTTTGTGACCCGATGGACTATAGCCTGCCAGGCTCCTCTGTCCATGAGATTCTCCAGGCAAGAATACTGGAGTAGGTTGTCATGCCCTCAAGGGGATCTTCCTGACCCAGGAATCAAACCCACATCTCTTATGTCTCCTGCATTGGCAGGCTAATTCATTACCACTAGCTCTACCTGGGAAGACCAAACATCACCTCTCTAGTTCCAAAATATTTTCATCATCTCAAAAGAAAATGACTTCATTAAGAAGTCATTTTCCATTTTCCACTGGAAACCACGAACCTGTTTTTCACCTCTGTGGATTTACCCATTCCAGATATTCTACATAAATGGAATCATACACCGTGTGACATTTTGTGTTTGACTTCTTTCACTTGGCATAGTTTTCAAGGTTCAGCCTACTGTATCATGTATCAGTTCAGTTCAGTTGCTCAGTCATGTCTGACTCTTTGCGACCCCATGGACTGCAGCACGACAGGCTTCTTCCCTGTGCATCACCAACTCCCAGAGCTTGCTCAAACTCATGTCCATCAAGTTAGTGATGTCATCCAACCATCTCATCCTATGTCATCCCCTTTTCCTCCTGCCTTCAATCTTATCTAGCATCAGGGTCTTTTCCAATGAGTCAGTTCTTTGCATCAGGTGGCCAGAGTGTTGGAGCCTCAGCTTCAGCATCAGACCTTCCAATGAATATTGATTTTCTTTAGGATAGACTGGTTACTCCTTTGATTTCCTCCTCTCCTTGAGAGGAACTCTCAAGAGTCTTCACCAACACAATAGTTCAAAAGCATCAATTCTTCGACACCCAGCTTTCTTTATTGTCCAGCTCTCACATCCACACATGACTACTGGAAAAACCATAGCTTTGACTAGACAGACTTTTGTTGGCAAAGTAATGTCTCCACTTTTTAATATGCTGTCTAGGTTAGTCATAGCTTTTCATCCAAGGAGCAAGCATCTTTTAATTTCATGGCTGCAGTCACGATATGCAGTGATGTTGGAGCCCAAGCAAATAAAGTCTGTCACTGTTTCCATTTTTTTTCCTTTCTATTTGCCATGAATGATGGAACCATATTCCCTGATCTTTTTTGAATGTTGGGTTTTAAGCCAGCTTTTTCACTCTCCTCTTTCACCTGCATCAAGAGGCTCTTTATTTTCTCTTCACTTTCTTCCATAAGGGTGGTATCATCTGCATATCTGAGGTTACTGATATTTATCCCAGCAATCTTGATTCCAGTTTGTGTTTCATCCAGCCTGGCATTTTGCATGATATACTCTGCATAGAAGTTAAGTAAGTAGGGTGACAATATACAGACTTGATGTACTCCTTTCCCAATTTGGAATCAGTCTGTTGTTCCATTTCTGGTTCTAACTGTTGCCTCTTGACCTGCATACAGATATCTCAGGAGACAGGTAAGGTGGCCTGATATTCCCATCTCTTTAAGAATTTTCTACATTTTTTTGTAATACACACAGTCAAAGGCCTTGACATAGTCAATAAAGCAGAAATAGATGGTTTTCTGGAACTCTCTTGCTTTTCCAATGATCCAGCAGATGTTGGCAATTTGACTTCTGGTTCCTCTGCCTTTTCTAAATCCAGCTTGAACATCTGGAAGTTCTCAGTTCACATACTGTTGAAGCCTGGCTTGGAGAATTTTCAGCATTACTTTTCTAGCATGTGAGATGAGTGCATTTGTGCGGGAGTTTGAACATTATTTGGCATTGCCATTCTTTGGGATTAGAATGAAAACTGACCTTTTCCAGTCCTGTGGCCGCTGCTGAGTTTTCCAAATTTGTTGGCATATTGAGTGCAACACTTTCACAGCATCATCTTTTAGGATTTGAAATAGCTCAACTGGAATTCCATCACCTCCACTAGCTTTGTTTGTAGTGATTCTTCCTAAGTCCCAATTGACTTCACACTCCAGGATGTCTGGCTCTAGGTGAGTGATCACACCATCATGGTTATCTGGGTCATTAAGATCTTTCCTATATAGTTCTGTCTATTCTTGCCACCTCTTCTTAATGTCTTCTGCTTCTGTTAGGTCCATACCATTTCTGTCCTTTATTGTGCCCATCTTTGCATGATATGTTCCCTTGGTATCTCTAATTTTCTTGAAGAGATCTCTAGTCTTTTCCATTCTATTGTTTTCCTCTATTTCTTTGCAATGATCACTGAGAAAGGCTTTCTTACCTCTAACTGTTATTCTTTGGAACTCTGCATTCACATGGATATATTTTTCTTTTTCTCCTTTGCCTTTTACTTCTCTTCTTTTCTCAGCTATTTGTAAGGCCTCCTCAGACAACCATTTTGCCTTTTTGCATTTCTTTTTCTTGGGGATGGTCTTGATCTCTGCCTCCTGTACAATGTCATGAACCTCCATCCACAGTTTTTCAGGCACTCTATCAGATATAATCCCTGGAATCTATTTGTCATTTGTATAATTGTAAGGAATCTGATTTAGATCATACCTGAGTGGTCTAGTGGTTTTCCCTACTTTCTTCAGTTTAAGTCTGAATTTGGCAATAAGGAGCTGATAATCTGAACCACAGTCAGCTCCCGGTCTTATTTTTGCCGACTGTATAGAGCTTCTCCATCTTTGGCTGCAAATAATATAATCAATCTGATTTGAGTATTGACCATCTGGTGATGTCCATGTGTAGAGTCTTCTCTTGTATTGTTGGAAGAGGGTGTTTGCTATGACCAGCATGTTCTCTTGCTAAAACTCTGTTAGCCTTTGCCCTGCTTCATTTTGTACTCCAAGGTCAAACTTGCCTGTTACTCCAGGTATCTCTTGACTTCCTACTTTGGCATTCCAGTCTCCTATGATGAAAAGGACATATTTTTTGATGTTAGTTCTAGAAGGTCTTGGTGGTCTTCATAGAACCATTCAACTTCAGCTTCTTCAGCATTAGAGGTTGGGGCATAGACTTGGATTACTGTGATACTGAATGGTTTGCCTTGGAGATGAACAGAGCTCATTCTGTCATTTTTGAAATTGCTTCTAAGTACTGCATTTCAGACTCTTATTGACTATGTTGGCTACTCCATTTCTTCTAAGGGATTCTTGCCCACAGTAGTGGATATAACGGTCATTTGAATTAAATTCACCCATTCTGGTCCATTTTAGTTCATTCTCACCATCTCCTGTTTGACCACTTCCAATTTACCTTGATTCATGGACCTAATATTCCAGGTTCCTATGCAATATTGTTCTTTACAGCATTGGACTCTACTTCCATCACCAGTCACATCCACAACTGGGTGTTGTTTTCACCTTGGCTCCATCTCTTCATTCTTTCTGGAGTTATTTCTCCACTCTTCTCCAGTGGGCATATTGGGCACCTACTGACCTGCGGAGTTCATCTTTCAGTGTCATATCTTTTGCCTTTTCATACTGTTCATGGGGTTCTCAAGGCGAGAATACTGAAATGGTTTGCCATTCTCTTCTCCAGTGGACCATGTTTTGTCAGAACTCTCCACTATGACTCATCCATCTTGGCTGGCCCTACACGGCATGGCTCATAGTTTCATTGAGTTAGACAAGGCTGTGATCAGTTTGGTTAGTCTTCTGTGATTGTGGTTTTCATTCTTTCTGCCCTCTGACGGAAAAGGATAAGAAGCTTCTTGAAGCTCCCTGATGGGAGAGACTGACTGTTGATCATGTATCAATTCATTCTTTTTTATGGCTGAATAACTTTCCTTTGCATGAATACATGTGTTTATCCATTCATCAGACACTTGAATCATTTCCACCTTTTAGCTACTATGAATAATGCTGTTACAAATATTTGTAAGCATTCTCTACACAATACCATCCTGTATGTTTTCCTTATACCATTGCATAATTCTACACTAGTTGGACTGATTGATTTATCTTATAATTGAATTCTGACCCTCTCTACACAGAGATATCATTAGATCCCACAACTTAAGGGTTCAGTCCTACAAGACTGCCCCACAACTCTAGATGCCAGTTTCAAGCCCAGGTTGCAACCTGTGCTTCTAACTACAGATTAAAGCTTTCAACAACCTCTCCTTAGTTCAATTAATTTGCTAGAGTGGCTCACAGAACTCAAAGAAGCAGTTTACTTACCTTGACCAGCTTATTACAAAAGAATATAGCTCATGGGACTTCCCTGGTGGTCCAATGGCTAAGACTCTGTGCTCTCAAAGTAGGAGGGCCAGGTTCGATTCCTGGTCATGGAACTAGATCTCACATGCCACAATGAAGAGTTCTAAAGATCCTGCATGCCTCAACTAAGACCCAGTGCAGCTAATTAAATAAATAAAGTTTTAAAAGTACATAGCTTAGGAACAGCAGGATGGAAGAGACAGGAAGGACAAAGTATTGGGAAGGGGCAGAGGATCCCCAAATTTCCATGTGCTCACCAACCTGGAAGTTCTCCAAAATGCCTCATTTTGGGTTTTTATGGTGACTTCATTACATAGGTGCCTTCCCAGGTGGTGCAGTTGATAAAGAATCTGCCAGCCAATGTAGGAAAGTCCTGTTCAATCCCTGGGTTGAGAAGATCCCCTGAAGTAGGAAATACCAACCCACCCCTGTATTGCCTGGAAAATCCCATGGACAGAGGACCTGGTGGGTTACAGTTCACGAGGTCACAAAGAGTCAGACACAACTAGCACACACACATTACACAGACATGATTGTCACTGGCCATTTATTGACTCAACTTCCAGCCCCTCTCCTCCACCAGGTGGTCAGGGGGATGGGCCTGAAGGTTTTCCTGCCAACAAGCCCTGGTCATCAGGAGATTTCCAAAAGTCACTTTAAGGCTCCTCATGTAAGAAATTCCAAAGGTTTTAGGAGCTGTGATCCACAAATGGGGTGAAAACCAAATATATTTTTCTTATTATAAATTGCAATATCACACTCAAGTATAAGTTTTTGTTTGAATGCCTGTGTTCATTTGGTAGAATTGCTGGTTCAATAATAATTTTATGTTTAATTTTTAGGAACTCCCAGGGGTTTTTGCAGTTTGAACTTTGTCACTAAGTGAAGACTAAAAAGCAATTTTCTTAACATGGTCATGTAGAGTTATTCTGAGGGGAGACTGGCTAAGAAAGTCAAGAGAAAATGAAACATCCTAGATCAGCTTCTCAGTGGCTTTTGATCCTGGCTGCACATTGGAATCACCTGGGTAAATTTTTTCCACTGGCAATTAAATGTCATGGGAAAACTTGACTGAAAGAGATTTAAAAAAAAAAAAAAAAAACCTGGAAAAAAAAGGTGACTCCACCAAACATCTCCCCCAGAATGTTTGAGTGGAGTTGCACCAGCCAGACAAAGCTGTGATAGCTGCTAGTACTGAGATAGAGTCCTGCCCTAACCCATATGTAATATCTTCCCCAGCTCTGAGAAGACTAGACATGAGACAGTCCTGAAGAAAAGTGAAATGACTCAGAATCATTTGAACTGCTCATACTTGTCAGCAAGCCATTTGAATTAAAATGACAGTTGCTGAATTAAAACATCCCTGTTGGAGATCTTACAATAGCAGGGGCCATGAGATGGAAACAGGTGGTAGGAGGCACTTACCAAAAGGAAAGCAGAGCGGTCAAAGACAGCCGTGTTAACACACTGGGACTCTTGCAGTAGGATATTGTTGAATATATGCCTAATAACCATTTGTCCACCTTCCTGGCTCAGTAACCCTATACAGCAATCTGCCAGCCCCAGGAAATAAATTATGATATATGTAAGTCAGCACTTTCTAAGCTATGGAATATGATACACTTGTGAGTCATAAAGTCAATTTTGTGAGTCAAAACCAGCAAATTGTATCTTTTTAAATAAAAGACATCAACAAATGTCACAATGTTAACTTAAAGTTTTGTGAGTTAAACTAATAATACATTAAATATACTCAAGAATTTAGATGCATCTTACTTTTTAAAAAATAAAATCATGTATTTTAGACTTTAGGATATAAAGTCACTTAAATAAAGACAAGAATCACACTTTCTCAGGGCTTTTACTATATAATAAAGTCAACAGAAAAGTGAACCCTTGAAAAGAATGGCTAAATCCATTGATCAGTAAATGTCCATAGAGTAAATCTGTAGAGTACAACAAATATTGTGTTTCATATATATTGTGGAAAATTTTTTCCCCAACCCAAACTATTTATAGGAAAGTAAGCTATCTATGTTTTCTATCTTGAACCCTTGGAGCATATTTCAAACAATAATAGTGATAACTAATCTTTATTTATCATTTATTTATTTATTTATTTTTAATCTTTATTAAAAAGCAGAGACACTACTTTGCCAACAAAGGTCCGTCTGGTCAAAGCTATGGTTTTTCCAGTGGTCATGTATGGATGTGAGAGTTGGACTATAAAGAAAGCTGAGTGCTGAAGAATTGATGCTTTTCAACTGTGGTGTTGGAGAAGACTCTTGAGAGTCCCTCGGACTACAAGGAGATCAAACCAGTCCATCCTAAAGGAAATCAGTCCTGAATATTCATTGGAAGGACTAATGCTGAAGCTGAAACTGCAACACTTTGGCCACCTGAGGCAAAGAACTGACTCATCTGAAAAGACCCTGATGCTGGAAAAGATTGAAGGCGGGAGAAGGGGACGACAGAGGATGAGATGGTTGGATGGCATCACCGACTCAATGGACATGAGTCGGAGTTGGTGATGGACAGGGAGGCCTGGTATGCTGCAGTCCATGGGGTCGCAAAGAGTCGGACACAATTGAGCGACTGATCTCTTTGTTGAAAATTCTCTTTGCCAGACACTGTTCCAAGCATTTTGATTACATTAGCTCATTTATTCCTCCTAACAACTATTGTTTTAAAGATAAATAACTTTTATGCTCAAAGACATTAAATAACACCCATGTTTAAAAATAAACTTCTATATAACTCATAGACCCAAGAAATGATAGAAATTAGAATACATCTTAAACTGACATAATAAAAACAATAAACATCAAAATTCATGAGAGTTACTAAAGGTGTGCTTAAAGGATAATTTATAGCTTTTTATGCACACAGAAGAAAATACAAAAATCTGATAATCAATGATCTAAAGCATTAATTTCACAAAGTTGAAAGAACAGTAAATTAAAGTCAAAGAAACAGAATAAAAGCAATAAAAACACAAACACAAGGTAAAGAAACAAACACACGATAGAGAAGTCAGCAAAGCCTAGGACTGTTTCTTCACAAGGGGATACACAATTAGCCTAAATGACAGAGGGAGATACCAGCCCAGAGCTCCTTGGCTTCCTAAGCAAAGCTCTCAGGCTGTAATCTAAAGAGCAACCCATAGCCACCATCTAGTCCTGCGGCCCTTGAAGCACATGATCTTAATAAAAGCAACTTTGACTGTTTATAGAAGATGGAGCCAGAAATGTAAGTGAAATCGGCTTTTATAAATGCACTCAACAGTGAAATCATTCTTGTTGCAACATATTGGCTAAGTTTTTGAAGTCCACATCTTTTCTATGTTAGAGTAACTCTCAAGTTATTATTTTATAGGGAAAATACTGAAAAAATAGTAAATTGCTGCTGTGAAATAATATTTCATTTTACACTGAAAAAGAAACAATCCAATTACTATTTTATACTAAAAGTAGAATAATTTTGTTAAATAACATTCTCCATGAGATTAATAAAGTTACTTGGAAAAGTCTTAAAGTTACCGTAAAGATCTTAAGTGGCAGGAACTGTATACACTTACCTGAAACACTCCCCAAACTCCTCGTGTTAATACTCTGCACTCTGTGATATTTCACAAACGTTAATTGAAAGATTTACTGCCCTGGTTTCTCCATTTTACCTAGGGTGTTTACACACCCATTTGAGCCATAAATCTCCATGGATCTTGGAGTATGGTATCAAGACCAGCAGCAGTGGCGGCGGCACCTGGATTTGTTAAATACAAAAATTCTCAGGCTGCCTCCCACACCTACTGAGTCAGTCTCTCCAGATGGAGCCCCGCAATGGGGCTTAACAAGCCCTCCAGGTGATTCTAATGCAATGCTGGTATTTGAGAACCACTGCTCTGAGTTGAGAAAGTCTTCCAGAAGCATCTCAAAATGTCAACTGCAATACTAGCTTTAGGCAACTCCTAGGGTTCAGCACATCCACAGGTGTTGGAAGTTTTTGCATCGTTTGGCTCTGATAAAGCAGGAGATGGGTTATCAGAGGAGGAGCTTCGGTAGCTTTCAACAGAAGACAGGTTCTACACTGAGAAAAAGGGCTGTAAACAGCACTTCCCAGCATACTGCAAGAAATGACAGATTTAATGAGCTTATAACACCAAGAAATACTTGCCTGAATATTTGATCATTCACCAGAGAATAGTTGCCCCACCCCGATAAAAGGTCATTAGCAGAAAAATAGAAGTGAAGAAGTCAGCTGAAGAAAAGAAAAAAAAACCAACCACTATTTCAAGGACAGCCAATTAAAAAATGACTCAATAGAATAAAAATAAGATGTACCAGCACTTTATCACCAATTATGCTAAGGTAACAGTGGCTATATTTACTCATCTACACTTTCCCCTGCCTTATTCCTGCCTCTATTTTGAAAGGAAA
The DNA here is from genome assembly GCA_006410635.1 of Cephalophus harveyi. Classification (NCBI taxonomy): domain Eukaryota; kingdom Metazoa; phylum Chordata; class Mammalia; order Artiodactyla; family Bovidae; genus Cephalophus; species Cephalophus harveyi. The sequence goes on along the minus strand of SJYT01034298.1, from coordinate 82,479 downwards.
ATGAAGAAAAATGTTTCCCCCGAGTTTCCCCAAGATCACACTTTTTCAACTTAAAAAAAAAAAAAGTGGTCACAATAGCCAGGAGAGTCTCCTGGGAGTTTAGGAACATTAATCTCTTAACAAAGAACAGAACCCTTGCCTTTCCAGCTATGTTTTCTTGTTGTTGTTCCTTTTTTTTTAATGTACTTTCTCCCTTCCAAATCAGACAAGAGATTAAACTGAAGTTCTGCGTGAAACTGCAATGATATTTGGTAAGGGAGAGGATAAAGAAACGTGAGCACACTTTACACTTCTCTCTCCTTTTTACCTGATTTCTCACACTGTGTCCAGGTGATAGCACCACCAACTAGAATTTTCTATAGGTCAAGGCTCTGGCCACCCTTTTGGGGACAGAAGAGCATTGAGCTGGGGGTATAGCAGCCTTCTCTTCTGTCTCCCCAATATCAAGGCACAGGTGCGAACTCTGCCTTTTTTTGAAAAACATCTCTTTACAATTGTTTTTTTCTACTTATTTAAACTATAAACATTTGATAAATGCTCATTTTAACAAAAGAATCCAAAGATGCATCTATAATATCAGTAATGTTTAAATAAATCTGTAATGAACATTTGTGGGGAAATCTTCTGTTGTATGAATTTAGGTGGGATCAGATTCAAAGAGCAAGACAAAGGATTCACACATCCCATCTCCCCACCCTCCCACCCATTTTTTTTTTTTTTTTTTAGTTCTATGCCATGAACTGGGCACTAAGTTTTTTATTTTCTCCTGTGAGTTTTCTGATTTTATTGAGATATGTTTCACATACCATACAGTTCACCCATTGAAGGGTAGAATTCCATGGTTTTTAATATATTTGCAGTTGTTCACCCAACACAGCTGTGATTTAAGAGGCATCAGCCAAAGGAAGAGGGACAGAAAAGGAATTCCTTCTCAAATTATGTACAAATCCATATTGTGATTATTTTGCCTGATACACCCAAAGCATGTAGCTTTGGGGTAGCAAATTCATCCACCCTCCACAGAAATGGCAGGAGGTGAGAGGGAAAGGAAAGCAAAATAATTTATTTATGGTAGCTGGTCTAATCTTACTATAAGGCTCTACCCTATGGGCACTAAGAAAGTCAGGATTTGCCCAGCAATCCTGGACAAATATAAAATTTAAATATATTAGATGTCTTCTTATCTGACATAATCAAGACTGATATTTGATTTAAAAGTCAAGTGAGGAATCATGAAATATTTAACAAATAGCTATCATAATTATTTCCATTTAAACCATATATATTTAATAAAATGAGTCCTTTCAGCCTGTCAAGATGATATATGCTTTTTCATCACATAGTCCTTCCACTTTTTCACTATAATATTGATTCTGTCTGAAACTTAATATTAATGGTGAAATGTAGGACATCATTGGCTACTGTTAGTTCTGAATTTGATTCTCTTTGCTTCTTTTTTTCCAAACAGATCAATTAGCTTAATTCAGAGAATATATGATTTCTTCATTATTCATGTCACTATGATCTGAATGTTTGTATCCCCCAACAAAATCTATATGTTGAAACTCTAATTTCAATGTGATTGTATTAGGAGATGGGCCTGTGGGAAGGAATTAACTTGGGAAGTCTCCACCCTCATGAATGGCATTAGTGCCCTTATAAGAAGAGGCAACAACCTAGCTTTCTTTTTGCCATGTAAGGACACAAGAAGCTGGCAGTCTGCAAGCCTGAAAGTGGGATCTCACCAGACAGCAGAGCTGCCAGCACCTTGATCTTGGACTTCCCAGCCTCCAGAACTATGAGAAATAAATGTTTGCTCTTTAAGCCACCTGAGTCTATGGTAATTTGTTACAGAAGCCAAGAAGCCAAGCAAATTAAATAATCCATTCTTTTATGCCTTCCTATGAAGTCATTAGTACCTTCCATTGTCTCAAATCAATTACTATATTTATGATTATAGTCTTAAAATTCAAAATTTCCTACAGCAGGAACTGGCAAAATTTTTCTGGAAAAGAACAGACTGTAAATATTTTTGGCCTTGCGGGCCATTTGATCACTGCTGCATTCCTCACTTCTGCCTGTCAGCAGGCAGCTTCTGTACCAGGAGTCTATGTGGTCGTGGGTCTCTGCTCTTACAGGCTCCTCACACTAGTCTGTTCACTCTGAGCTAGCCCACTGAGGTCCCCCGGCCCTTACAGCACCCCTGAGGCTGTGGAAAACTTTAGACATGACCCCTTGTACACCAAGCGCAGGCCCTGGGGAGCCAGGCACACAGCCTCAGTCTTCTTCCTCCAGGTTCCTGCAAGGTAGCTCCATGATGGTGCTCTCACACTGCACTGGTCATGGCCCAGAGTTACAGGCTTGCACTGACCAAGAACCGGAGTCCTTGCCCTCCCTCACGCTTTGACAGGGAGCAGAGCACTAAACATTCTCAGACCCCTAACCGTGCCTTTCCTGATGTTCCTATACTCTCTCCATTTGACTCACAGGTCTAAGATGGAGACATCAAAGACCTTAAACAAAAAGCAGGACCATTATCTTATAAAACCAAAAGGGTAAAGCCTCTGCTTGCTCTAATCCAAATCCTTCTTCCTAGAGAAATCAAACCCTCTGGACTCAGAAAGGAGAGTCTATGCTCTGAGCTAAGTGAGCTAAGTCGCTTCAGTCATATCCAACTCTTTGTGATCCCATGGACCCCATGAGCCTTTGTCCATGGGATTCTCCAGGCAAGAATACTGGAGTGGGTTGCCATGCCCTCCTCCAGGAGATCTTCCCCACCCAGGGATCAAACCCAAGTCACTTATATCTCCTGCATTGGCAAGTGGGTTCTTCACAACTAGTGCCCCCTGGGAAGTCTATGATCTAGCCCTACCAAATTTTTCTTTTAATATGTTCCAGGGCTGTAAAGAAATTTGGGAAATTCTTTTTTCTTGACAAAATCAACACTTTCATGCTGCCAGTGCTATTGGAAAACATCCTATTATAACTAAAGGCTGATCATTGACTTTTTTCTTTGCATTCTTATTAAAAAGTCCTAACTCACTCTTAGTTCTAGAATTTCCCATTTTCCCACCCACAGCTACAGAAAGATGTCTCCACCTGACTAGGAATAAGGTCATATACATATACATTCAAGAGAGGAGAATACAAAGTATATTTCAAAAAACTTTACCTCCTGTTAACTTTCATTAACTGAAGAGAATAAATGAACAAGTTGGAAGTTTATCTTGTGAAGAAAGATTGAAACAGAAAAAAAGCTCAGAGAACATTCAAGAATGTTTACTCAATACACAAAGTCACGGAGACCATGAATATCTGTCCCTAGAAAATAAAAATATATCCAAAGGAATTTGACATCGGGATCTTGAAGAGATATTTGCACTCCAGTGTTCACTGGAACATTAGTCACAGTCCAAGATATGGGAGCCACCCAAGTACCCATTGATGGACAAGTGGATGAAGAAACTGTGGTATATGCATACAATGGAATAGTATTTAGCCTTAAAAAGAAAATCCTGCCACTTGTGACATGGATAAACCTGGAGGACATGATACGAAATAAGCCAGACACAGAACTACATGATACCACTTATATGAGAAATCTACAACAGTCAAACTTAAAGAAGGAGGGAGTAGGTGATTACCAGGGGATGAGGGGAGGCGAAAACAGAGAGGTATTAGTCAAAGGGTACAAAGTTTCAGTTATGCAAGATGGGCAAATCCTAGAGAGCTACTACGTAACATAGTGCCAGTAGGTAACAATACCATATTCTGTACTTAAATATTTGCTAAGAGGGTAGATCTTATGTTAAGTGTTGTTATCACACACACAAGAATAATATTAAATAAAGAGGGCAGGAGGAAACTTTTGGAAGTGATAGAAGTTTATGGCACAGATATGGTGTTTGTCCATGAATGTACACTTATCTCCTAAACCATAAAGTTGTATACATTGAAATTGTATAGCTTTTTTATGTCAAGCATAACAAAGTAGTTTAAAGGAAAGAGAAAAATAAAATGCCACATTTTATAAAATCTAGGATACCTTTCACTTTTGTGCACTTAAAAAAAAAGTTTAATGCTACCAATTAAACTGTGACACAGAATCAATTGAAAAATGTATCCTAGTTTCAGAGAAACTGAATCAAGGAAATTCTGCTGATACCTGAAGAGGGTGCTGAACAATCAAAGTGCCTAGTTAATAGGAAAATATAGGCCTGTCTTACAGCAGAATGACTGGCCCAAGAAATTCTCAGAAACACAGAGCTACTTTGAAGATATTTTCTGGGAAATGTGCCCAAGCTACAGAAAGTTTGATGATCACTATACCCAGTTTGGTTCTGCTTAAAGAAGAGCAATCTAATCCCTGCCAATTATCCTTTCTTACCATCTGCATACCCATGACATGAATAAATGATAGAAAAAATTACCTTTCATTAAAATAATACAAATAAAACATAAAAAGAATATAAAAATTTTTACGACTTCATCATTCTAGACTCTGTCAAAACAAATTGAACAATCAGAAAGCCATAGCATCTAAGTATGAAAAATGTTAGCTGCTTATAATCCCCTATTTCTATCTACTAAGGATTTAACAAAAGTTTATACAACTGGGCTTTTGATTTTGAAAATATTTCACATTGATAACGGGAATATTCTGCATTTTCTGGTTCATACAAGGCTAATCAAAAACATTTTAATGAAATGAGGAATAATTTAGAGATGCTTATTTAATAATCTCATTTTATATTGTCAAGGAAAAAAATAACCTCGGTTTTGACTTAATGATAAAATTTGAAACCAGGAGTCATGGCATGAGTCACTTGATCTAATAGGACAACTTGAAGCCTTATGGCAGCTCTAATACCACCTTCCCAAACTACTGAAGATTACCATGAATATTAACAATGATGTGAAAATGAAGCCTGGTTTATATAAGTTCTAGTCAATACAAATAGAGAAAGGAGCATTTATTGTGATGGATGTGTTCACTGAATGCAAAAAGCAAATTATTGAAGATAGAGTGAAAGGGAGAAATCTATAAATATCCAGGCTCCCTGCAGTAGAAGGGGAATTAACTACATGGAAATTAAAGAAAAGCTAAAGGAAAACATTGAGTTCACATGTGGAGAAAATATTAAAAGCGTCTCACTGCAGGCAACGAGATTAAGGCAATGCATTTGCAGAGCCAGTTCTAATATTCATTAAACAATTATGAAATGGAACAGTACAGACCCAGAGGCATGAAATATCAGGCTGTTGATGGAAAAATAGAAATGGGCAAATAAAAAGGATCACTCTTGTAAGTAAAGCACAAGAAGATTCATCAAAAGCAACAATTTTTTGCAACTTTTGGAAAAGCATTGGTACAAATGAACACTGGCATGCCCTGTGAAAACTGAGAAAGAGAAACCATGGTGTAGTAGCAACATAAAAAGGATCCAAAAGTTAACTCCAAGGAGCACTGGAATCTGGAATAAGAAGAGGAAGTCACCTTGGAAAAAGTACTGGAGAGATGCCACGAAACTCCTCACTTACAGTAATTCCCCTGCTCACTCTGTCACATTCATGAAATCTCATTACTCGTGCCTTTAGATAAAGTCATTTAAGATACTCTATTAAAATATTAATATTATAGGGACAATGTGGAATTATTTCTAGCTGCCATTAGGGCTTTATTTCATGCTGGTCCCACTGAGGAAATAAATGCCTTCTGCCTTGCCTTCCTCACTGGCAGACACATTCTTCAGGACTCAGCTTAAGTATCAGCCGCTGAGTGACATTTTCCATATTCCTCCAACTGCCTTGGAAAAACTGCCTTTCTCTCCTCTGTGACTTTTGCACTCTACCAGGCTCTGTGGCACTGAGGTCATCATCTAGAGTTACATGTAGACAAGTTCATCTTCCTCAGTGGGCTAAGGTTCCCTGAGAGTTATAGCCATCTTCTTTCGATGTGGCATATTAAATACTCTTTAAAAAGCCAAACAACAACAAAAGAACATCACTGAGTCAAAGATCTCTAGCCAATCTTTGTAAAGAAATGTAGCACAGCCCGGATAAGTTATACTGAGGGCAAAGGTCAGCATCATAGTACCCTAAAGTGAGAGGGCAGTACCATGTGGGCAGTAAGCTGTTTCACCAGCTTCTAAAAGGTATTTCACACAAAACCAATGTTCGACATTCATATGGAGAACAGCCATGGAGGTGGGGGGATGAAGAGAAAAGGACTCCAATAAGAAAGACGAGGCACAGGTGGAGGATATGGGGAACCAAAAATAAGCACCACCCACCCAGGCTACTTTCACAGATTTGTTTGGATCAAGGCTACATACCTTGCCTGACAGTGACAGGATTCCACAGGGATAGTGTGGTGAAGTGGAAAAGTACCAGATCATTAAAGAGAAAACCAGAGTTTTGCATTTGTAATTGGGTGTACCACTCTGAACCCCAGTTTCCTCATCTGCATCTGTCAGGGATTCACAAGGATTAAGTCACAAAATGCAAGTGAAATCACTGTAAAAAGTGCTCATGGAATGAAAAGTATATTTGTTTTTGTCTTGTTGGAGACAGTGTAGGTGAAAAGCAACCTGCTAGTGAAAATAGAACACATGTAAGGAGACTGAAGATTATCTCCACCAATCTAGTTGGCACAAAGCCTACCAAAATTTCCTGAGTATTTTATCAACAACTTTGATGAAATAGGTACAGATATATAACACACAAATATTGACTCTAATGACAGAAAACACTCATTAGCTATTGTGGATTAAACCAAGGGGCACAATAACATAAACAGGGGCAGAGAAGTTAGGTATATATACAAGCTAAGGATGAGGATAACATTTCTCAGAAAAAGCATTTCATGAAGCATTAGCATTGACTTTAAAACAACCCTGATCAGCTTTTATTCTATTTGATGCAGAACTGAACTTGCCAACATGAGAAGCTGCTCCACTCAGAAGAAAAAAGGATGTAGATAGAAAAATAAGCACAAGGCAATAAAGAGCTCAGTGTGCGAAACGGTTTAAAAAAAAAAAAATCACAAAACACTAGAACTGGAAGCGACCTTACAAATTGTTACTGAGTCCAAGCTCATGCGGCTTGCCACATTACAGGCCAATAAACCAAAGGACGGGTTGCTGGGACAAGGAACAGCAACTTTATTTGGAAAGCCAGCAGACAGAGAAGATAGTGAACTTGTGCCCCAGGGAACCAGCTTGCCTGAGTTAGAATTCAGGCTTCTTTTATACTGAACATTACAGGCCAATAAACCAAAGGACGGGTTGCTGGGACAAGGAACAGCAACTTTATTTGGAAAGCCAGCAGACAGAGAAGATAGTGAACTTGTGCCCCAGGGAACCAGCTTGCCTGAGTTAGAATTCAGGCTTCTTTTATACTGAAAGAGGGGATCAGGTGAAACATTTCCTGGTTCAGGCCAGCCTCTGAAGGAGATGTGTTAATTTCTTTCTCCCTTCAGTCGTTAACAGCTGAAACTGGTGTTCTCTGTGAACTAAACAAAGGTATACTTTAGGTTAATGCTTTATTACTTGGGAGGCAGGGTTTCCAGAGATGGGCCAGTATATTTAATTTAACCTTATGGACAATGCCCTTTTAGTGATTAACTTGTAATAGAAAACACGGTTCTTCCCTATTACAAAATTACCTAAGCCAAAGATCTTCACGTCTACACTTAGGATTAGTTTGCATTCAATACTTCTCTGTTGTTATTGAGTTTGTGACTTGCTCAGGTCCACTTGCCCAACTGTTTACTAGTAATGCCAGTAATTAAAATCCAAATGCTCTCATTTCTAACAGTACCGGCACTACAAATTCTATAGTGGGAAGGACCCTGGGGTAATAATTTAATTGGAAAGAAAGGACTAAGCATCTTGCCTTGAGGTTGTATTTGCTTTATCACGTTTGTTTCAGGTGTGGCAGATGAAAGCCTCCCCGAGCTATCCTGTGCTACCACTGCTGTTGCCAACACACTGATTATCTCAGGAACCTCTAAGATGGTTTCTGGGCAATGCTTGTCTGGCTGCTTATAGTATGTTGACATCAGCACCACCAAAGGCATTATCTGAAAACACACATTTTATCCCAGATTTCCATCTCTGCATCTATTATAAAGTGCTTGGTTTAGAGATCAAAAGATTAACTTAGTCTCAGGGATGAGAGTAAAACAAGATTTATGTTAAGGAAAGAGGACAGGCAGTTATTCCCACACTGTAGAAGGCAGCTAAGGCAAGCAACTGACTTGCACAAAATTATCCCACTGCTGTGGGATTTCTCCCTAACCTCAATCCTGCAGGTAAATGTTTCCACTTTAAAGTCTAATAATCTGATATTTATCTCAAATTATCTGCTGCTGCATTTAGATAACTGCTCCTTTTTACCATTTATAGCTCACTTTGGGATAGTAATTAGCAAGCCTTCTGAAGCTTTGGGGGAAAATATGATAATAGAGGAGCCAAAATATTACCCACAGTTACTTCAGTTGCAATAGAGATGATTATTTTTAAGTTTCTTCTTTCCACAATTAATGGCTTAGTAACTACTCAAATATACTTCCCTTTTAAGTAAAATGCTTAGTTTCTCTTTTGGTACAATAATTACCAACACAAGACTGACCCCTACTGGGAATATTTGTTCTTGTTATATGGATCATGACTTGGGAAAAGTGAAATAGCCTAAACCAGACACCTCCTTAAGAGACACCACCTTAAGAGATGACTTAATTCAATTCTCTGTGAAAAGGCAAAAGAAACTTTTGAAATCAAAACTATCATCTTAAATTGTATCTAATTATACGTAGTAGTTTACTAAGTTGGAAAGTGAAAGTGAAGTTGCTCAGTTGTGTCCGACTCTTTGCGACCCTATGGACTAGCTTACCAGGCTCCTTCGTCCATGGGATTTTCCAGGTAAGAGTACCGGAGTGGGTTGCCATTTCCTTCTCCAATAAGTAGGAAGTTTTAAGAAATTTACAAATGATATCAGTTCAGTTCAGTTGCTCAGTCGTGTCTGACTCTTTGCGACCCCAATATCAGTATATGTTTTTTATTAGTATATGTTTTTAACATTTATGAAATGTTAATTTGTCAGTAAATCTTCATTATTGCTTCAGATCAAACACTGAAGCAATATTACCCAATCAGATTTGAACACCCTATACATTCTATTTAGAAAAGTCTTAAAATCCTTTCTAGTATCAAAAAGCTTTTAAAGGAGTGGAGTCTTTTAGGCCAAACTTGCATATGGACAAAATCCACATTGAATAAATTATGCAGAATCAGTAAGCAAGAAGGCTGATATCGTTTTTTTGTTTTCTGTGTTCAGATCTTACGTGAAGTAGTTTTTCCACCACATGACTCTAATCTTCAAAAGAGTTTTCCATGGTTTGGCTTAGTTTTTACTGGAGTCTTTTAGGCCAAACTTGCATATGGACAAAATCCACATTGAATAAATTATGCAGAATCAGTAAGCAAGAAGGCTGATATCGTTTTTTTGTTTTCTGTGTTCAGATCTTACGTGTAGTAGTTTTTCCACCACATGACTCTAATCTTCAAAAGAGTTTTCCATGGTTTGGCTTAGTTTTGTTTTTTTTTTTAATAATGATTCTAAAACACACCTGATTTTAAAACTTAGGTACATAAATAAAGGTATCAGTAATTAGAGATAAACTGAACTCATGGGCTCTCAGAAAGTCAGAACTCATAGGCTCTCAGAAAGTCAGAGATTGCATTTTATCCCAGTAAAACTATTTTTAGCAGCACACTGTTCTGCTATCATGGTTAAGTTATCACCATTGCTAAGATCCTTCAAAAGGTCACAAGTTCTTAGCGGAAACAGTGAGCAAAAGGCTTCTTTACTCCCATGTTGGATTAGCCTTACTAACTGATCAAAATAAAAGTACTTCAATTTAAAAAATCAAACATACTCTACCTATAAAACTAATCTTTAGTTCTTTAAAAAAAAGAAGACTTTGTTTTACTAGACTACTTAAGAAGACTACCATGTTACTATCACAGAGATGCTGGCAGCAATGTGCAAAATCTGTGGGGGATGGAAGAGAAGAGAATAACTTGTTACATTTGCTACAAAAGGCTCTGAGTACTGTAAGTGTCCTCAGTCTTGGCGAGGAGCCCCAAAAGAGGTATGATAAACTGACAGGATGTAGACAAATACACATATTCTTTTCTATTTTGAAATAAGCACAGTTTATTAAAAAATGCATTCTAGATTCTTGAAGCAAACAATTCACATAACAATTCTCCAAGATAGAATTTACCAAAACTGTAAACAGATTTTTAACTAAATCTTAGATGAACTAGAAATGATGATACTTATGTAGCAACACAAATATGCCCTAAACAACTGAAAGTGACATTTTTTACTGGGCTAGTACCCTTTAATTCCATTATTCTTCCCATTTTATTTCTTCAAATTAAAAAAATTTGAACATTAATCTTAAGTAGACACTGAAACACAAAAAGTCCATCAGAAGTTACTCACTATACTATTAAATTACTGAATATATCCTCCACTTATTCCAGGTGGTGTATTTTTTATATAAGATTCAATAATAAATGCATTTTCACTTGATACAAATAAGCAAATTCTCTGTAAGTGAATGTGGTCCCAAATTTCAAATCACTTGAATACCCAGGAGCAAATAATTTCTCTAAGGCTTGGTAATCAGTTTATGTTGTTGTTTCGGCACTAAGTCATCTCTGACTCTTTATGACCCCATGGACGTGGACAGGTTCTTCTGTCCATGGGATTTCTCTGGTGAAATACTAGAGTGGGCTGCCATTTCCTCCTCCAGGGGATCTTCCCAGCCCAGGAATCAAACCCGAGTTTCTTGCAACTCCTGAATTGGCAGGCTTTCTTTACCACTGAGCCTAGGGATTTCCAGGTAAATAATTTCTCTAAGGCTTGATAATCACAGTTTACATTTTACAGTAATTTGTTTATGTGGAAGATTCAATATGCAATGATATCAAGGTATTATACTTTTTTGGTTAAATGGCTTTATACAAGGAAATGCAAGAATGATTCCAAATGCCATAAAATTAGAAAATCCGAAGAAATCAACCCTGAATATTCATTGGAAGGACTGATGCTGAAGCTTCAATACTTTGGCGGCCTGATGCAAAGAGCCAACTCAATAGAAAAGACCGTGGGAAAGACTGAAGGCAAGAGAAGAAGGGGACAGCAGAGGATGAGGCAGTTAGATAGCATCAGCCACTCAATGGACATGAATCTGAGCAAACCCCAGGAGACAGTGAAGGACAGAGAACCCTCGTGTGCTGCAATCCATGAAGTCAAAGAGTCAGATATGACTTAACAACTGAACAACAACAGCGTGTCATTGTGAAGTGAATACTTCAAACAGGCAAATACTACAATGATGGACAGACACAGCTAAATTGTCTCTGACTTTAGTAGGTAATAACACTCTTACTTTACTCCAAGACTTTAATGTTTCTAGGCTTTTATTCTTGAGGGTAAAAATAAAGATATAAAATGATACAGCTAAGCCCATATAGGAAAATGTCTCTTTAACTGATTCCTCTTTTAATCATAATGAAAGATTTTTGTGACACTTCAAGATAGGAATATTTAGTTTCCTCTTCTTGTACATTAACAGTTCACAAATACCAGCTCTTTTTAAGTTACATTTTCTATAAGGAAGTAGGGGTGGGAAGCAGAATCAAGCTCCTGGACAACACAAATGCTAAGCCGTGACCCTTATGTCTGTTACATTTGCTAGACTCCAGATGCGACTTCCTTGAAGGAAGACGCAGGAATACTCTTACTTTACTCCAAGACTTTAATGTTTCTAGGCTTTTATTCTTGAGGGTAAAAATAAAGATATAAAATGATACAGCTAAGCCCATATAGGAAAATGTCTCTTTAACTGATTCCTCTTTTAATCATAATGAAAGATTTTTGTGACACTTCAAGATAGGAATATTTAGTTTCCTCTTCTTGTACATTAACAGTTCACAAATACCAGCTCTTTTTAAGTTACATTTTCTATAAGGAAGTAGGGGTGGGAAGCAGAATCAAGCTCCTGGACAACACAAATGCTAAGCCGTGACCCTTATGTCTGTTACATTTGCTAGACTCCAGATGCGACTTCCTTGAAGGAAGACGCAGGAACACAAAGTGGTGAGAGAAATTAGAATGATGAATGATTGAATTCATCACCAAGCTCATACACGTGGTATATTCAACCTGAAAAAAATTGCTGTGGTACTCTCAGATTTTCTATACAGAACACTCACTTGATAAATTTCTTACCAAGTCTCTCAGAGCAATGATAACCTCTTGAATATTTTCTGATTATACCTAAAGATAAAAGCAATTATACATAAATATTAAAAATACCTTAAAAATCATACCTATAAGTAAATACATGATTGCATCCATACAGCTTAAAAGATACAGCTTGTTTTCATCATTGTTGAAGTATTTTTTGTGGGAATTTGTGGAAAAGACAATGGAAAACCTTCAGCAGTTATCTGTAGGAAGTGACCAGAAGAAACCGGAAGTGAAATTTGGCAAAATGCTAGGTTAAGACAGTGAAAACACTGCAAATCAAAAGGAAATTCGAGATACTAAATTTTAGAAAGTTAGGCTGAAAAATAACATGTGAGCTTATACATAACATCTTAAAAATGCTCATAAAAATATAAAGGACATTGTCTCCTTGGGAGATAATAAGACATCCTAGTAAGGAGCCTGGGCTGTGCAGTCAGACAGAGTTGGTTGTGACTGTTTATTATGTTACTTACAAGATGGGTGGTCTTGGGGAAGTTACCGAGTCTTACTGAGTCTATTTCCTGAGCTGTAAAATGGATGTAAATTTCATACAGGTATTTAATGGGAAACTAGACACACCTAAAGGGAAAAGTGTTGAAATGGAAGAAAGGCTGAAGAAATTATCCAGAATGCAGCACAGAAAGACAAAATTATGGAAGCTGGAGAAAGACAGAGCATAGAAAAGATCTAAAACATGTTTAAAAGAGATTCAAAAGCAGAGTTGAGACTGTGACAAAGGCAGTATTTAAAGTGACAGAAGATTTCAATCTTCTTAAAAAGTCCTATAAATCTCAAGTAGAATAGTTACTTAAAAACCACATCATGTAAATTAGATATAGCATCAAAACTTGCAGATCACCAAAGACAATGAGAAAATATGAAAAAAAGCAGTTTGCACAGAAAAGATACATTATCTACAGAGGAATGACAGAGTGGCAGTTTACTTCTCACCGTAACACAAGCCAGCTAACAAAGAAATGATAACTGCAATATATTGTCACCCTGCTTATTTAACTTATATGCAGAGTACATCATGAGAAACACTGGGCTGGAAGAAGCACAAGCAGGAATCAAGATTGCCAGAAGTTCAATAACCTCACATATGCAGATGACACCACCCTTATGGCAGAAAGTGAAGAAGAACTAAAAAGCGTCTTGATGAAAGTGAAAGAGGAGAGTGAAAAAGTTGGCTTAAAGCTCAACATTCAGAAAACGAAGATCATGGCATCCAGTCCCATCACTTCATGGGAAATAGATGGGGAAACAGTGGAAACAGTGTCAGACTTTATTGTTTGGGGATCCAAAATCACTGCAGATGGTGATTGCAGCCATGAAATTAAAAGACGCTTACTCCTTGGAAGGAATGTTATGACCAACCTAGACAGCATATTTAAGAGAAGAGACATTACTTTGCCAAAAAAGGTCCGTCTAGTCAAGGCTATGGTTTTTCCTGTGGTCATGTATGGATGTGAGAGTTGGACTGTAAAGAAAGCTAAGTGCCAAAAAATTGATGCTTTTGAACTGTGGTGTTGGAGAAGAGTCTTGAGAGTCCCTTGGACTGCAAGGACATCCAACCAGTTCATTCTAAAGGAGATCAGACCTGGGATTTCTTTGGAAGGAATGATGCTAAAGCTGAAACTCCAGTACTTTGGCCACCTCATGCAAAGAGTTGACTCATTGGAAAAGACTCTGATGCTGGGAGGGATTGGGGGCAGGAGGAGAAGGAGACGACAGAGGATGAGATGGCTGGATGGCATCACTGACTCGATGGACGTGAGTTTGAGTGAACTCCGGGAGTTGGTGATGGACAGGGAGGCCTGGCGTGCTGCAATTCATGGGGTCACAAAGAGTCGGACACGACTGAGCGACTGAACTGAATATACTGAAATAAAATAACTATCCACCTGGAATTCTACATGCAGCAGAAATAAAAAATGAGGGCATCCCTTATAGCAAGTATACACTTAAAAATATTTAAAATGGCCAATTTTATCTTACCTAGATTTTACCACAACTTTAAAAAATGTTAAATGTCACATACCAAAAACCATTTAATTATGGTGCTAACCACACTTTAAAGGGGTTAATTGTATGGTATGTGAATTGTATCACAACAAAGCTGTTTTATAAAAGAATAGCAGAGTAAAACATTTTCAGAGAAACAAAACCAACAACTTACTAAACAAAAAAAAGAATGTACTTTCAGAAGAAAAAAAGTGGTAAAATATGTAAGTAAGCCAAAAAAGGCTATATGTAATAACGTATTATGATGTTTAAACACAATAAAATTAAAATATATTACAACAATAATATCTAATTTGGGAGAGTGTTCTTAGTGCTTTCAAGTTTCTGAAGAGTCTGAGGAGAGTTAAAAGGTAATGCCTAACTTTTAACTTTGATAAATTAATATGCAAGAAGACATACAGATGACTAACAAACACATGAAAAGATGCTCAACATCACTCATTATCATGAAACTCCAGTACTTTGGCCACCTCATGCGAAGAGTTGACTCATTGGAAAAGACTCTGATGCTGGGAGGGATTGGGGGCAGGAGGAGAAGGGGACGACCGAGGATGAGATGGCTGGATGGCATCACGGACTCGATGGACGTGAGTCTGAGTGAACTCCGGGAGCTGGTGATGGACAGGGAGGCCTGGCGTGCTGCGATTCATGGGGTTGCAAAGAGTGGGACATGACTGAGTGACTGAACTGAACTGAACTGAATTATTTTTTAATCTCAGAAAAAGCCTTAACTCTATTGCTTAGATATAGAGTTCTGTAAAAGCCCTAGGCTTTCTGTGAGCAGGCTTTTTCTTTTATAAAGGAATGGAGATTACAGGGAAAAAAAACCAGTTGGAGAAATCCTTTTAAGTAATTTGCATATGAATAATCCTCAGGGATGTTATTTAGGCAAAAGAATATAACAACTTCTACAAAATGGAAGTGATGCTAAACAGGGAAAAATAAATTTATTGATTGTGTTTGAGAAAAAGTAAACTAGGAAAGGAAAGATGAAGAGTCTGATTCTTTTATAAATGTTATGTACTTGGATAGTAAACACATCAGTAGCAATTTTGTGTTTTGTTTTTCTTCAGCCATGCATGGTGCTTTTTTGGATGCATGGTGTTTCTTGATGCTGTCAGTCCCAGTTCAGATCTCCATATCCCAGATTGCTTGTCTTACATTGGCTATGTATTATAATTCTCTTATGTCATACTCTCCATGCAATCTAGAGAAAGATTTTTCATTGTGGAACAAACTTGAAAAAACAAAATATTTCTGTGAAAAGCAATTTGCTTTGCTAGGCTTCGCTTGTATTCCCAGTACAATTACTACAGATTATGAGTTTGAAAATGAGCTTTCTTCCTTGCAATCCACTCCTACTTCTGTTTGATTCTCTCGTGAAGTCATAATCCTCTGACATAAGCCTGTTACCATGGAGATTAATGTGATGTTACAAACTTGCTATTATTTATGACTTCATTGTAAGATGGATCCAAAGAGAAATTAATCTCTGATTTCTTCACCAAATATTTGGGGTGCCATATGAGAACAGGTAAAGGTATTTCAGCTTGCACCTCTTAATTGGAAAATGGAAGTGTTTTCACTGGTAACAAATACAAATATCCAAGGGATAATAATTTTTAAGAATATTAAAATAAACATCTTGAAGGAAAGTTGAAATGTGAAATGGTAAGATAAATATATATATTCCATTTTTACATAATATCTTCTGAGAGCTACAAGATAAGTTCCACCTTGAGAAGTGCAGCTGTGTCATTCTCTGAACAAGTTCCTGCTTGGTATTGCATATTTACTTTCTTAGCAAAAGAAAGCCAAACAGTGAGCCCTCTTGGTGCATAAGCCCCTCAACCATTGAGATATTGAATTCTGATCTTTAATAAACCAACATTGATTTACTTCACTGCTTCTGTTTGCTTAGTTAAGCTCCATTGGCATAGGAAAAGGCACACATAATTTAATTAAATTACTTTTTTTCATTTGATTTTTTATTAGTGCATAAAGTAGGCTTTAAGCATTTGGAATTTATTTTTACCAGTAAAATATCTTTCATCCCTCTTGGAGGCAAAGTTTGAAATTTCAGTTAATTTCACCCCTCACTCTCAATACATACAAAGATAAACTACAACCAAAGATCTTATTTTTGAATGTCAGATTTACTCTTTCTTTCTTGACATCAGTGTTGACTCTTGAAAAATCCAGTGTAATATCTAAACAGGGCTGAGCTTTGAGATTTCCAGATTTCAGATGCCAATAAGCAACTTGATATCTAACATTTTTAGTTAGGCAACATTTTGTTTTGTTAGAACTGAATTTTTCCTGATCATCTAGGTTAGCCATTTAATAGATCAAAACAGCATACTTGGAATGGTGAAGTCATCTGTCAAAGCTCAGGAAGCTGATTGGTTGACAGTTTAGGGTTATACTCAGAGATCTTGAGAATTTAATTCCACATTATCATGTTACTTGAAAAATACTCTATTCTTGAATTTACTTCAAATTAGAGAGTTAAAACTTGTTTTCCTAAATATAAAGGTTAATGTTAAACATATTTTTCATATCTAATTTTTGTTAGTTTTCTTTTTAAGACACTGGATATTTAGTTTCCAAATGAAGGTCCTAGTTATTTCTGTGGGAAGGAAGTCAGTGAATTATTTTAGAGTGTGAGTGGGATGCATGAAATAGCTTGTGATGTTGCACTTTGAGAGGCCTAGAAGCACATAGATTTGCCAGCTTTATTGGAGAATGACAAGGTCAAAAAGCTGTGAATTCTGTTTTTCTGCACAATACACTTGTTTCATATAACTCCCTAGGGCAGGGTTAAAAAAATATAGTAGTATTACTTAGCTTTATGAAATTAGTCTAACAAACTCTTACAAATTTTTATGTATAGAATTCTTCTGAATTATACTGTTCTAGAGGTATTTCTCAATTAATGGAAGATATCATTTTCTTATCTCCCAACATTTGAAGAGTAGGGAAGGGTTTTTCTCTCTATCACTTGATCCAGGCAAGGAGGCATTTTTCCTTGGCGTTCCTCCCTAGTAGCTGGATGGCAGCCACCTCCTCCCTGTGTGGAGAACTAAGCTTGAGTGGATAGAAGAACATATAGGCAGAGTGGAGAGATGCAGTCTGTCTGGGATCCTGATGAAGTATTGACATGCTAAGTTAAACAGTCCTAGAACCTGAACTACTTTTGGACATAATTTTATATGAGATAATAAGTAACCTTAATACAGTACTGGCCAGTTTAGTTGCCTCCCAGATCTGCCCACCTCCATTGCCTTCTAGCACTCAACCATTGCCCTGATTCCTGGACAGAGTGAGGACCAGACTGTGGCAAAGGTTCTATTATATCCTTTATGTCTGGAGCCCCAGTTCAGAAGTTCATCCCACTGGAACCACTGAAGCTCTGGCGTTCCTCTCTAGTAGCTGCTTAGAGTGGCAATGAGAGGGTGTTAGACAAGAAATGAGAAGGAGTTGGCAGATAGATTGCTGGCTCATCCCCACCCTATGGGCTACTTAGAGATTTAGAGGTTCCATGTAGCTGACATCCTACATGATTAAGCAATCAGTTACATTTTTCATAAGACTGTGGCCAGCTGCATTATGTACCACTTCACAGTGTTTTTCCCCATTCAGTGTTCATTCCACTTCCCCTTGCTCTTGCTTCCCTGGGATTATAATCCCTAATCTCAATGAAAGGTTAAACTGGCAAATTACCTCTTATTCTATTTTCTAGGAAACTCAGATCTGAAGATTCCCTTAGAATCCTGTAGAGAGGTCCTAGAAGGCAGACTCTCAGCATGGATTACCTGCCTAACAGGGGGCAGTAGGGGCCAGATTGCTGCTGGTGTGGCAGTTGCGATAATCTCTGGCACGCATGGCCTCACAACTGCAAAAGTTTCCATAGTGGTAAATTAAGATGAGGTAGAAAGGCAAGTCATTGGAATGATACAACTACTGTGCTTGATTGGGAAGGCAAAATATAATGTAAGATTTATGGTATGAGGTGGCTGTTTTTGATGGCACTGAGGGGCCTACTAAAGGACAGTGGTATATTTGGGTCTTAATTATTTATATAAGGTATGCTGAGAATGCCAGAGGACTTCCATAGTAATTCTAAAGAAGACTAGTTTAAAAAGAATTTTAAAAAGACTAGTTTAAAATAAAATGAAAACCAGGCTTAGCATCTAAGTATAAATGTGACAGACAACTGCAAAGGAAGCAAAGTAAAGATCTGCCCTATGTCCTATGTCAAAGTCAGGGCTCTGATAAGGAAAGAGCAGGCCATTGAGACTAGCAGTGTAAGTGGGTAAGACTAAGAAATGTTAATCCTTTCATGCCTCTGAATCACTGGCCATAAGGAGCAGCCTCTTTTCTCTTTCTAGAGGAGAATGACCTCACAATAACTGGAGACTACAGTGTTTCTACATAAAGCATTTATCCAGCAAAAGGATGTCTGTTCTCATTACTATCCCTCACTACTGCCCCCGTTTAGTCAGTTAACCAAAGTTATTCTACAGCTAATATTAATATTTAGCAGGAGGGAGTAGGGGTAAGGAATAGAGTGGATCCCGTGGGCTCACTGGATCCGCGCTGAAACTCTGGCTGATCATTCCAGTGGCTCCTCAGAGGAGAAAATGGCACAATCTAAAAATGAGAGGCAGTAAATTTAAATGGCATAAAGTTTAACCAGTGAGAGATAGGAAAAGGCAAACAAATTCCTAGGCCATTCTCCCCGGATGGATTGCTTTTGATACAGTGGTTTTATATGGCAGAAATCCTTTACAACTGAGCAAACCAGCTGTATTTTCTAGAAAAAAGAAAAGTTGTGTCTATCTGGATGTTAAACTTGTGGAGGTGAGAGTGAAAATGTAAAGCTGGATGGGGAAAATTCTTGTTATGGAGAAATTCACCTTTGACTAGGAATTTGATGTTCTGGCAAGGATACTTGGACCTGATGGTGATAATTTGTAGGCATGGTTCCTGGGATCTGGTAAGCAACAATGTTAAACAGGGCTAATATGCCAGAACTTCCTTGGCATGGTATGAAGGAAGAAATCAGAAAACTTAGAGAATTCAGAATGTATCTCTGTATTACTAGGTAATATCTGAGACTCCATCACATTCACCTGACTATGTACCCTGGGGATTCAGCAAGGGACACTACCTTGTTTAGGCAATAAAGAATATACTGGGATAGAGGGTACCAGAATACTTTGAGAGTTCTAGTCAAGGTTGTGAGGGCTAGGTGTGTTAGTTAGAGTTGCTGCCATAGCCCTGGGCTCCCTAATATCTATGAGGATTACAAAATACTGAAACAGAAGAGTCCAGGTGGAAACCCTTAACTGTCAGATGCAAAGAATGTGTATTTACTGTAATGGACAGCAAGGGCAGCGTGACAGCCCTGGGTGCCTTTGCCCACAGGAATCTATGGTAATGAATAATAGATCATAGTGGTGTCCTTGCAGTGGGGCATATAGATAGTGACTAAAATATTGCTTGCTTTTTACAATACAATAATAATAATCCTGAAAGTGTTGAGCATAAGGCTGACACCTAACACTGCAATGAAAATGGTGGGTTTTCAGTCTGTTTCCAGATGTATATTAATTTACTGACTCATAGCCCATTGGCTGAAGGGGAAAATGTATTTGCTTTAAAAGGACTATGCAATCATGCCAAAAATACATGTGCAAAAATACCTCTCTGATTATTTTTCAGAGTAAATCCCTCTCTACAGCACTTTTTAACAGCATATTCTTTTCTCTAAAGAAAGAGGATACCAGACTTTTAAAGGACTGTTAAATATGAAGTCTGTATGGACATTCGTACCAGGACACCTGAAATGTTGTCATGGTCTGATTAGGGTGATGACTATGGAAGCCACATGATACATTTAATTTTCTGGATCCAGTGTGTTTGAGCATCCATTCTGTAGTTATTTCTCTAGTCCAGGAAAATATAATTGAAGTAGATATGCTATACTGAGAAACTGACAGGACCCTTACAGGAAGGCCTCAGTTCAGTTCAGTTGTACAGTCATGACTGACTCTTTGCAACCCCATGAATTGCAGCATGTTGGGCCTCCCTGTCCATCACCATCTCCTGGAGTTCATTCAAACTCAAGTCCATCGAGTTGGCGATGCCATCCAGCCATCTCATCCCCTGTCTTCCCCTTTTCCTCCTGCCCTCAACCCTCCCAGCATCAGAGTCTTTTCCAATGAGTCAACAGTTTGCATGAGGTGACCAAACTACTGGTGTTTCAGCTTCAGCATCATTCCTTCCAAAGAACACCCAGGGCTGATCTCCTGTAGGATGGACTGGTTGGATCTCCTTGCAGTCCAAGGGACTCTCAAGAGTCTTCTCCAACACCACAGTTCAAAAGCATCAATTCTTCAGTGCTCAGCTTTCTTCACAGTCCAACTCTCACATCCATACATGACTACTGGAAAAACCATAGCCTTGACTAGACGGATCTTAGTTGGCAAAGTAATGTCTCTGCTCTTGAATATGCTATCTAGGTTGGTCATAACTTTTCTTCCAAGAAGTAAGCGTCTTTTAATTTCATGGCTGCAGTCACCATCTGCAGTGATTTCGGAGCCAAAAAATAAAGTCTGACACTGTTTCCACTGTTTCCCTATCTATTTCCCATGAAGTGATGGGACCAGATGCCATGATCTTCGTTTTCTGAATGTTGAGCTTTAAGCCAACTTTTTCACTCTCCTCTTTCACTGTCATCAAGAGGCTTTTGAGTTCCTCTTCACTTTCTGCCATAAGGGTGGTGTTATTTGCATATCTGAGATTATTGATATTTCTCCTGACAATCTTGATTCCACCTTGTGCTTTGTCCAGCCTAGCGTTTCTCATGATGTACTCTGCATATAAGTTAAATAAGCATGGTGACAAGATACAGCCTTGAGGTACTCCTTTTCCTATTTGGAACCAGTCTGTTGTTCCATGTCCAGCTCTAACTTTTGCTTCCTGACCTGCATACAGGTTTCTCAAGAGGCAGGTCAGGTGGTCTGGTATGCCCATCTCTCTCAGAATTCTCCACAGTTTACTATGATCCACACAGTCAAAGGGTTTGGCATAGTCAATAAAGCAGAAATCGATGTTTTTCTGGAACTCTCTTGCTTTTTCCATGATCCAGTGGTTGTTGGCAATTTGATCTCTGGTTCCTCTGCCTTTTCTACATCCAGGTTAAACATCTGGAAGTTCATGGTTCATGTATTGCTGAAGCCTGGCTTGGAGTATTTTGAGCATTACTTTACTAGTATGTGAGATGAGTGCAATTGTGTGGTAGTTTAAGCATTCTTTGGCATTGCTTTTCTTTGGGATTGGAATGAAAACTGACCTTTTCCAGTCCTGTGGCCACTGCTGAGTTTTCCAAATGTGCTGGCATATTGAGTTGTAGCACTTTCACAGCATCATCTTTCAGGATTTGAAATAGCTCAACTGGAATTCCATCACCTCCTCTAGCTTTGTTCATAGTGATGCTTTCTAAGTCCCACTTGACTTCACATTCCAGCATGTCTGGCTCTAGGTGAGTGATCACACCATCATAATTATCTTAGTTGTGAAGATCTTTTTTGTACAGTTCTTCTGTGTATTCTTGCCACCTCTTCTTAATATCTTCTGCTTCTGTTTGGTCCATACCATTTCTGTCTTTTATCGAGCCCATCTTTGCCTGAAATGTTCCCTTGGTATCTCTACTTTTCTTGAAGAGGTCTCTAGTCTTTCCCATTCGGTCACAAAGAGTCAGAGACGACTGAGCGACTGAACTGAACTGAACTGAGGGTTGATAGTAAAAGGGAAGATATTGGGACTCTTATAATCTGGAGGCTTGAACAAGGAACTCAAACCTGGAAGAGGGGCCTTGCATGGCCGGTGTAAGTGCTTAACAGCTCAATGGAAAGACACTGCAGTGAGGCGAGAACTCAGCTGATGTGCTAAGTCAGAAAAGGTGTGATAAAGCTGATGATAGTTGTGTGGAAAAACTACAAAATGGAACTAGCTCCTGTTACTGGAAACAACTAGGAACAAGGTAAATCATGGGCATGAGAGTAAAGTGTATCACACCATGGAACAACTCCTAAAGAGGAGAGCCTCAACAGTAGGTGAATAAAATCACACATCCTGAGCATATTCACCACCCTCTTTCCTTGGCCACCTCATCATTGCACAATAAGGTCACTTAAAGACAAAACATCGTATGAGGGATGGAGGTTATTCATGGATTAGTAGCATAAATTCTCTTTAACCAAAAATGATATAGCTACTGCCACTGCTGACTGGCCAAACTGATAGTGAAAAAAGCTGAGACTCTTGTGGATATAGCCCCTGAGATACCTGCTTTGTGCAGAGCTGTCTTATTAGAACTCCCCTAGGACCATTGAGCTGGTCCTTGGCTTTGTCTCCTGTTCCCAGAACTTAGTTCTTTCTTTTTCCCTCTTTTCAACTGTCCCTCTCTTCCTCCCTCCTTTCTTTTCTTTCCTTCTCTCCCTTCCTTCCTTCTTCCTCCTCCTCTTCTTCATTTACTTCCTTTCTTCTTTTGCTTTCTTCATTTCAGTCACTCAGTCATGTCTGACTCTTCATGACCTCATGAACCAGCACCACCACCCAGAATTTACCCAAACTCATGTCCATTGAGTCAGTGATGCCATCCAACCATCTCATCCTCTGTTGCCCCCTTCTTCTCCCACCTTCAATCCCTCCCAGCATCAGGGTCTTTTCAAATGAGTCAGCTCTTCACATCACGTGGTCAAAGTATTGGAGTTTCAGCTTCAACATCAGTCCTTCCAAAGAACACCCAGGGCTGATCTCCTTTAGGATGGACCAGTTGGATCTCCTTGCAGTCCAAGGGACTCTCAAGAGTCTTCTCCAACACCACAGTTCAAAAGCATCAATTCTTCAGCTCTCAGCTTTCTTTATAGTCCAATTCTCACCTCTATACATGACTACTGGAAAAACCATAGCCTTGATGAGATGGACTTCTGTTGGTAAAGTAATGTCTCTGCTTTTTAATATGCCTTCTAGGTTGGTTTATTTCATATTTAAGGTTGTTTATATTTAAAAAATTTTTTTATTTTTTATCTAAGACATTGTTTAAATAAGATTTTCTTCCATAGATAGCCAGTTGTTTTAGCTACATTTATTGAGAAGTTCCTCCTTTACCCTAATTGTTTACAAAACTAGTTCTTTTCATGGGATATCTGTTCTTTCCCCCTGGTCTATTATTAATTTTGCACTAATTACACATATTTAGGTTTTATAGTTTTAATATAATTTTTAATATCTGAGGACAGCCAGTCCCTTAACCATCTTTTTCTTTTTCAGTAGTATTTCTACAAGCTCCCTCTTTCTCTAACAAGTTATCTTAGTTATTTTATAGACTTTTTTCTTTAGTTATATATCATTCATTTCTCTTATTCTTTATTATTTTTTAAAATTGAAGTATAGTTGATTTGCAATATTGCATTAGTTTGAGGTATACAACAAGGTGATTTGCATATGTGTATATATGCAAATATTTATATTCTTTTAAAAATTCTTTTCCATCATAGTTTATTGCAAGGTATTTAATATATTTCCCTGGACTATATAGTAAATCCTTGTTGTTTATCTATTTTATATATGGTATTATACATCTGTTAATCCCATACCCCCAATTTATTCCTCCCCTAGTTCCCCTTTGTCAATGATAAGTTTGTTTTCTATGTCTGTGAGTCAGTTTCTATTTTGTAAATAAATTCATTTATACTATTTTTTTAGATTCCACATATAAGTAATACTATATAATATTTGTCTTTCTCTGACTTCTCTTAGTATGATCATCTCTAGGTTCATACTTGTCACTGCAAATGGCATATTTCATTCTTTTTTATGGCTGAGTAACATTTCTATTGCTCATTTAAATATTGACCATACTTATTTTTATATGAAAAGCCTGATATTTTTCCATTTTTTGGAGTTTTGTGCATATTGGCTCTCTTTTTTGTACTTCCTTTTCTTGTGAGCTTTGAGGCTTTTGAATTTGTGTTACTGTTCAGTGGAACTCTATCTAAATTACTCCTGTGAGGTATTCTTGAAGGTGTGTTCATCTAGAAGATTTGCTTCTGCCAAAGGTCCAAGGCTACCAGTAATCCAGGACAAATTTAACATAAATCTTGGTTTAAGGTTTCGGGCATTATCCTGGAGATATGACTGGCTCATGATTAAGAATTCACAAAGGAAACTTTGATTTCACCTAGAGTCAAGGCTGAGAATGGAAATCTTTCTTGTCTTTTGCTAAGGACCTTATATATTCTGGTCTACTGCTATACCATGGTGTGGCCCTCTGGAAAGACGCCCTCTGTGTAGCTGTCTTACTAGAGATCCCATCTTGAACTCGTCCTACAGTTTTGTCTCTTGTTCCCAGTGCTCTGCTTACATATTTATCAAAACAGAAACTCAGTGTACCCAGAATTGAGTACATGTCCTCAGTGTGAAAACTGCCTTGATTTCTTATCTCTTCAAATTCTGATTTTACTTCATTATTGACCTTTGAAGTTTCCTGAACTTTCTTGCCAACTCAGTAATTTAACGTCTTTTATTCCTCCCTTTTTTCTTTCTATATTTTTCCCAGCATTTTTGTTATTTTCAAAATAGAGGGCTTAGTCTACCATGATTCAAAATGGAAATCTTTATGAGACCAATTTTTTAAACAAATGTGAAAGGATAACTTCAAGGTTATAGACACACACATCATCTGCTCTGCCAGTAGCTATCAGACTGGTCAGATCATGTAAGCTAATCTTTTGGTGATTCTGTTTCTGTTAATTATGCTCCTCTGTCAGGGTCATTACAGGGACTGAATGAGGTTCTGTAGGCTGAAGCACTAAGTATTGGACTGACTGACCTACGTTGAGCTTTCATAAATTGTTATAAATATAAATGTTGTGAATTATATACCTTTCCAGATCTATAATTTTAAGAATTCTTTAATAAATCACACAAATATAAAGAGATAATCACATAAAACATACCATGGCTTGTAAAACAGCAACAGCAATACGTGAATGTTTAAAATAAGGATTTCTCTTTAAAATGTTAGTTGTTAAACTGAACCACTGTAAATTAACAATCCCCACAATAAATCCACAACTAAGAGAAGTTGAATAATTTGAAGATAGATCCTCTTGCTATTCCAAGTGGTGCTAGTGGTAAAGAACCCACCTGCCAATGAAGGGAATGTAAGAGATGCAGCTTTGATCCCTGGGTTGGGATGATCCCCTGGAGAAGGGCATGGCAACCCACTCCAGTATTCTTGCCTGGAGAATCCTATGGACAGAGGAGCATGACAGGTTACAGTCCAGAGGTTGCACAGAGTTGGATACGACTGAAGTGACTTAGCATGCACGCCTCTTGCTAAGACAGCTCTGGAAATAGAGAAGCATTTGTCTTATGTTTAAAATATACAAAATTTCTAAATCTCATGAGTACCCACTAGCTCTGTGATGAGATGTTAGCAGAAACTAACAGCAGTGGCTCTAGATTTGCCATCCAAAAACTTGGATACTTTTTAAAATTCTTGCTCGTGTACCATCTGTGTAGTAGACTGAGCATAAGTTTAGTATACTCCGATATTTTTATCCTCCAGATTGTTTTTTAAAAATATTTATTTACTAACTGGTTTAATAAGTTCTTTAATTTTTCCTCTTTATTTGGAAATAAAAACATTTTAATGATCACTGATTAGTTCTGGAGCAGTTAATATGTTGGTAATTACAAAATATGCATTTAAGGGAAAATTGTTTTGATTTTCTGGTCAATAAAGTTTAATAGTGTTTTGACACTAATTATATACATGTAAAATACAAATTAAAATGTATGCAATTATTTAGAAAAAAATTAGCTAGGTAATTGTGTGAATACAGTTTTATATTCCTAAGCCCTAGAGAAAGTTAAAATTTGACTCATTGCAACCAGAATGATCTAGCCAAATATCTATTTTCTAACAATATTCAGAATAGCCTTAGTTGAAAACATGTCCCTATCTAGCTCTATTGGTCTCTGCATTAGCAGTGCATCAGAACTCTTTTTATCATGATTTCCAAAAATTACAATAGAAATTAATGTGGGGTTTCAGTGCAGTCTCATGAGTAGTTTTGTTTCAAGAATTAGCCTTATTTTTCAGAATACCATTATCTTTTACTGAATAGTAGTCCCAAAATGCACAAAAGCCATATTATTTTTGACAATTCTAATGAATTCAAAGAAATCTTGAATTTATAAACTATAAACTCTGGTTTATAGTTTTCCATTTTTCTATTGAGTAAAAACTCAAGTTAAAGATCAAGAATTTACTGAGTGAGGCCTTGTGTTACATTAAAAAATTATACATTTGAGTAAAT
Organism: Cephalophus harveyi; assembly: GCA_006410635.1. Classification (NCBI taxonomy): domain Eukaryota; kingdom Metazoa; phylum Chordata; class Mammalia; order Artiodactyla; family Bovidae; genus Cephalophus; species Cephalophus harveyi. The sequence continues at coordinate 55,726 of SJYT01034298.1, read as the reverse complement.
TAGTAATGGTTATTGAGATGGTTATTGCTAAGTTTCAGGCACTTTACTAAGTGATCTGTATATTATATTCTTTAAAACAACTGTTTATGAAACAGATACATATTCCTGGGCTGAACTTCCAGGCTCCAAGTTGGAGCCTATTGTATCAAGTCTTCTTTATTATATGGTGAAATGAATTACAAATGCATACTCAAGTCTCAGTATATGTTAAGTTAGTTTTGTCTTAAAAATATTTTGGAGTGAATTATAAAAACTAACTGCCATTTTCCTGGCATTTTGAATGAGATTTCGTGTATGTATGTGTGTGTGTGTCGGGGGTCGGGGGGGGCGGTGTGTAGTTTTAACTGTGATATTAACTGATACTATCTTCTTTTCCAAGTATGGAAATTATCAGCTTTAATTCTTCAGTATGAACTTTTTTGTATAAACAGCACCTGACATTTTGTTTTGGGTTGATTAAAGTTAGCTGCCATAAGGTTTATGTGATAACTCTGAAGCTTCAATATCAGAGCTTAATTATAACAAAAGAGACTATTGTGAAGTTTTAAGTATGAGTGTTTCTTTCATATCGTCCAAGTAAGAGCTCCTGAGTGATTAATCTTAATGAGAGTTCCCAGAGTGACCAATTGCTTCTAATATTCTCTTATGGCCAGATTTTGTTTGCTGAGAATAGGTCACAAAAAAGAAATCTAAAGGGCACTTCATAATCTTTGAAAAACTTCTTTTGTCTTGCCTGAGGTTTATTTAGCAGAAATGTTAACATTCTAAGGTCATTTTGGGAAGTTGTACATAAAACCTGATGTTTAAGAATTGAAAGTAAGGAATTACCACTTAGTAATTTTATGATTCTGCTCAATTCAGAGAACCTGATTTTGGTTTTTTAAAGGATTTTTTCAAGTTTTATTTACTTTTTACTTTAATTTTTGGTCACATCCTGCAGCATATGGGATCTTAATTCCTCAACCAGGGATAGAACCTGCAGCCCTGGCATTGAAAGCCAGAGTGTTAACCACTGGACTGCTGGGGAAGTCCCCAAGTCAGAGAATCTTCCCAAAGTCTTGTTTTGCTCTATAAAGTACTCGTTGTTCCTATACATGGATGCTATTGAAGGTATTGCATAAATTAATATATATGGTAAGGGCTTCCCTGATAGCTCAGTTGATAAAGAATCTGCCTGCAATCCAGGAGACCCCAGTTCTATTCCTGGGTTGGGAAGATCTGCTGAAGAAGGGATAGACTACCCACTCCAGTATTCTGGCCTGGAGAATTCCATGGACTGTATAGTCCATGGGATCGCAAAGAGTTGGACACAACTAAGTGACTTCCACTTTCACTTTCAATATATATGGAAGCATTTCGTAAGTGATTAAGTGCTATACAAAAAATAAGAGCATCTTAACCAACAGCTGTAATACTACTTTGGTCTAAGAATCTTGGAGTGACTTATTTCAGTATTTAAATCATACCTATTTTTCAGTATCATTCTTTAAGCTGCAAAAAAGTAAAGAAAAAAAGACACAGAAAAGGAAACTTGTGTACAGTGGGAAGTTTATTGTACTTCAAGAAAAATCCTTACAATATTAAAGTTAAACTTGGATCTCTTAGTCAATTATTGTTTTTAATATATATATTTTATTGAAGAATAATTGACTTACAGTGTTTCAGGTGCACAACAAGGTGATTCAGTTATACAAATACATATATATCATTTTTGACATTATTTTCCATTGTTATTATATTGACAATGGTTCCCTATGCTATAC
>SJYT01034298.1:0-53707 GCA_006410635.1 Cephalophus harveyi | reverse complement strand
GAACAAGTAGAATCAAAATGTCATTTTTTTTTTAGTTAGGCAAAAATTCACGTTTTCTAAAATATATATATTGTACATATTTATATGCATATATATATATATACACAAAAGTTTTTCTACTACACTTTATAAAGGCTTGAGAAAAAATATCTCATCAAGTCCAAGACTATGTCCGGGCATTATAAAAGGCTGTAGAATAATTCTTAAATCAAAATTTATTCTTAGTCTCATATAAAAATTGCATACCTTTAATAGTTTGAACAAAGATATTAGGTTTGAGCAAAGATATTACCAAAATATGAAGTAATAAGAGGCTTTGCATTTAATGTAAATTATTCTGAGGAAAGATCATTGGCCTAAATTGCTGGAGAATTAGGCTAGTTCTGACTTTATCTAGCTTGTCATGTAACCTGAAGTAGCAGCTTCTCTGTGTCCTGTTTTTCTAACCTGAAAACTGGGGGTTTGGATTTTTCCCCTTATCTTCTTTGATGATACCATTCATGTTTATAGCATGTTCGATTTAGTACCATTTCTCATTCCATTCAATGATTCTTAATGAGAGTGCTCCCTGTCCCCACCAGGTTGAGAATTGCCACTAGATGGTCTCTAGCATCACTCAGAGCTATTAAACTTGTGTGTCCCAACTTAAGAAAGGTCAGGAGTTCACTGTTCAGCTTTTAGGCCAATACTTATTCAATGTTTTTCATATTGCTTTCGTGTAAGAATGATTAGTACTTTTGTCAGGAGGATGTCTCTGATGTTAAACTATCATTTTTTGTATTACAAATAGCTTAATTTTCTCTTCAGTGTGTTAGATACAGGTCCCAAAAGTCAGCTTTAAGGATGTCTTCTGTATAGTGTAAGCAGTTTGGGATCTATAGAGCTAACTTCTCATTTTGAATCAGCAACGAGAAATAGCTTATTCAGTGCCTAAATTAGCATTGATAAACTTTTACGTTTATACAGAGGGATCCAGGGAAGGTGTAAGAGAACATTATAAACTTTCATTACAGATTTATTTTAGCCAGTATTTTAATTTATATTTTTAAAGGATTTTAATTTGGGGGGTGGACTTCGCAGTGAAAATACTATTGTTAAAATAAGTGATTTCATTGCCAAGTCCTTCTAATCATAATTATAAGCTATTGGTTGAATGTCCAAAATTAATTATAATTATCACTGTGAAAAGAGGAAGGAAACAGAGCAATGTTGCCATTCACTAGGTATCTTTATCTGAAAGGATATTTGGGAAGTGAGCCAGCACTGCTTCACTGCTATAAAAGAAAGCAGTCAATTTGACTTTGTCATTCAGAAAGAAAAAATATTGGCCTTTAAGAATTTGCTTTGCCTGTAGATTGAGGTGCCCTTATCTCTTCCTTTCCTCATTTTCCATACTCTTAACATTTCCACAGAAGAAAGAAATTTGCACTGTCCAAAAGGAATGAGACTGTAAGAAACTCTTCTGGCCTCTGTTCCTATATATTTGTACTCATTGCTTTTAGGAGATAGAAGGCATGGTTTCCCTGAAGAGTGATATCTGGAGATGTGTTTGCTTCTCTCACTTAGAGCTGTTTGGCTTCAGGAGTCTGAGCTCTGAGCTTGCTCCTATTTCCATGTTTAAGCATCCAGTAAATGGATCAGACTCCATACTTGTCTCTGTCTTTGCTCTAAGGGCTCAATGGGTATAAGCCTACAGTTGTGATTAAGAAGAATATCTCTGTAGACCTTTGGTCTTCTTTAAATGGCTCTCTGAAAGTCCAGACTTTGGGATAGGGGTGAGAGCCAGGGGAGGATATTAGGAGGCCAGAGGTTGGTCCCATGTCCAAATCAAAGAGGTGCCTTAATTTCTATCAGTTTGAGTCCCTATTTTTCAATTGCTTTGAAGTTTGGATGTAATATTAGAATGTGAACAATTATCATCCTTAAAACCTAATAATTTATTTTGCTAAGTTATGAACAAGAGACAATTTATTACTATCACAGATATCTGCTTTATTTATTATGAACCTATACATTAATCCATTCTAGCTTTTTGCTTTATTATAGACTTTCTAAGAGTAGTTTCCGTTTAGTCAAGGCTATGGTTTTTCCTGTGGTCGTGTATGGATGTGAGAGTTGGACTGTGAAGAAGGCTGAGCACTGAAGAATTGATACTTTTGAACTGTGGTGTTGGAGAAGACTCTTGAGAGTCCCTTGGACTGCAAGGAGATCCAACCAGTCCATTCTGAAGGAGATCAACCCTGGGATTTCTTTGGAAGGAATGATGCTAAAGCTGAAACTCCAGTACTTTGGCCACCTCATGCGAAGAGTTGACTCATTGGAAAAGACTCTGATGCTGGGAGTGATTGGGGGCGGGAGGAGAAGGGGACGACCGAGGATGAGATGGCTGGATGGCATCACTGACTCGATGGATGTGAGTCTGAGTGATCTCCTAGAGATGGTGATGAACAGGGAGGCCTGGCGTGCTGCAATTCATGGGGTCGCAAAGAGTCGGACACGACTGAGCGACTGAACTGAACTGAAAGAGTAGTTTTAGTTGTTTTTTTTTTTATCATAAATGGGTGTGGTTTATGTCAAAGGCTTTTTCTGCATCTATTGATAATGACCACATGATTTAATATTTTTAGTCTGTTGTTGTGATGGATTATGTTACTTGATTTCTTTTATAATTTTCTTTATTTATTTGTATAGCTATTTTTGTCTAAGCTGGGTGTACATTGCTGCGTGGGCTTTTTTTCTAGTTGTGTCAAGCTGGGGCTACCCTAGTTGTGGTATGCAGGCTTCTCATTGTGGTGACTTCTCTTGTTGCAGAGCACAGGCTCTATAACATGTGAGTTTCATTAGTTGCAGTGCTTGGGCTCAGTAGTTGTGGTTCCCAGATAGAGCACAGGCTCAATAGTTATGATGCACAGGCTGAGTTGCTTGGTGGAATGTGGGATCTTCCTGGACCAGGGATCAAACTTATGTCTCTTGCATTGGCAGGTGGATTCTTTACCACTGAGCCACCTAGGAGGCATTTTTATACATTCAATTCAGTTCAGTTCAGTCGCTCAGTCATGTCTGACTCTTTGCAACCCCATGGACTGTGGCATGCCAGGCCTTCCTGTCCATTACCAACTCCCAGAGTTTACCCAAACTCATGTCCTTTGAGTCGGTGATGCCATCCAACCATCTCATCCTCTGTCATCCCCTTCTCCTCCCACCTTCAATCTTTTCTATCATCAGGGTCTTTTCAAATGAGTCAACTCTTCACATCAGGTGGCCAAAGTATTGGAGTTTCAGCCTGAACATCAGTCCTTCCAATGAACACCCAGGATTTATCTCCTTTAGGATGGACTGGCTGATCTCCTTGCTGTCCAAGGGACTCTCAAGAGTCTTCTCCAACACCACAGTTAAAAAGCATCAATTCTTCGGCACTCAGCTTTCTTTATAGTCCAACTCTCACATCTATACATGACCACTGGAAAAACCATACCTTTGACTAGATGGACCTTTGTTGGCAAAGTAACGTCTCTGCTTTTTAATATACTGTCTAGGTTGGTCATAGCACTTCTTCCAAGGAGCAAGCATACTTAATTTCATGGCTGCAGTCACCATCTGCAGTGATTTTGGAGCCCAAAAAAATAAAGTCAGCGACTGTTTCCCCTGTTTCCCCATCTATTTGCCATGAAGAGATGGGACCAGATGCCATGATCTTTGTTTTCTGAATGTTGAGCTTTAAGCCAACTTTTTCACTCTCCTCTTTCACTTTCATCAAGAGCTTCTTCAGTTCCTCTTCACTTTCTGCCATAAGGGTGGTATCATCTGCATATCTGAGGTTATTGATATTTCTCCTGGCAATCTTGATACCAGCTTGTGCTTCATCTAGCCCAGTGTTTCTCATGATGTACTCTGCATATAAGTTGAATAAGCAGGGTGACAATATACAGCCTTGATGCACTCCTTTTCCTATTTGGAACCTATTATACATTATACTCGGAGACGGCAATGGCACCCCACTCCAGTATTCTTGTCCGGAAAATCCCATGGATGGAGGAGCCTGGAAGGCTGCAGTCCATGGGGTCGCTGAGGGTCGGACATGACTGAGCGACTTCACTTTCACTTTTCAGTTTCATGCATTGGAGAAGGAATTGGCAATCCACTCCAGTTTCTTGCTTGGAGAATCCCAGGGGCGGGGAAGCCTGGTGGGCCGCCGTCTATGGGGTCGCACAGAGTCGGACACGACTGAAGCGACTTAGCAGGAGCAGCAGCAGCAGCATACATTATACTCTACTAAAAGATATTATAAGATATTGCCTGTAACTCCCTGTGCCATGCAATACATGCTTTTTGGTTATCTATTTTAAATATATTATTTAAATCTCTTAATGCCGTACCCCTAACTTGCCCCCGCTCCCTTTTGGTAACCACAAATTTGTTTTTTATGTCTATGAGTCTGTTTCTGTTTTACAAATACATTAATTAGTATAATTTTTTAGAATCCACATGTAACTGATATTATGCAGTATTTGCCTTTCTCTGTCTGATTTAAGTTTCACTAAGCATAATATTCTCTAGGTCAATCCATACTGCTGCAAATGATGGGATTTCATTCTTGTTTATGGATGAATAGAATGTCATTGTATATTTTATATTATGTCTTCTTTATCCATTTGTCTGTTGGTGGGCACTTGGGGTGCTTCCATGTTTTGGCTATTGTAAAATTGCTTCAGTGAACATTGGAGTACCTGTATCTTTTTGAATTGATATTTTCATATTTTTCAAATATATACCTAGGGGTGGAATTGCTGTATCATATGGTAGTTCTACTTTTAGCTTTTTGAGGAACCTCCATACTGTTTTCCATAGTTGCTGCATCAAGTTACGTTCCCACCAACAGTGTACAGGGGCTCCCTTTCTCCACATCCTGATGTTAGTCATTTGTAGTCTTTTTAATGAACATCATTCTGACAGGTATGATGTGATATCTCTTTGTTGCTTTGATTTGCATTTCTCTGGTAATTAGCATTGTTGAGCATCTTTTCATGTACTTGTTAGTCATTTATATGTCTAGAAAAATGTCTGTTCAGGTCTTCTGCATATTTTAAATTGAGTTTTGGGATTTTTTTATATTAAGTTTTATTAGTTGTTTGTTTATTTTGTATATTAACCTCTTGTCAGTCATATGAGTTTTAAATCTTATTTCCCATCCTGTACGCTTTTCATTTTGTCAGTGATTTTCTTGGCTGTTTAAAAGCTTTTAAGTTCAAACTTGTTCATTTTGCTTTTATTTCTTTTGCCTCAGGAGACAGTTCCAAAAAATTTATGTCAAGAATGTCTTTCTGTATTCTCTTCTAGGAATTTTATGGTTTCAGGTCTTACATTTAGGCCTTTAATACTTTTTGAGTTTATTTTTTGTATATGATATGAGAAAATGTTCTCACCAGTTAAATAAGAACAAAAATGTAACAGTTTTATGTCAACAAATTGGACAATCTAGAGTAATTGGAAAAATCCTAAAAATATACAACCTCCTAAGACAGAATCAAAAAGAAACAGACAGTTTGAACAAGACTGATCACTAGTAGTAAAATTAAGTTTGTAATCAAAAAAACTTTCAGCAAACAAAGTCCAGGACTGGATGGCTTTACAGGGGAATTCTACCAAACATAGAAAAAAGGACCAATGTTTATCTTTTTCAAAATGTTGCAAAAAGTTATCAAGGACAGTACACTGCCAAATTCATTCTGTGATACCACCATTACCCTGATGCCAAAACCAAAAAGACTACAATATCTTTACAGACAATATCTTTGATGAATATAGATGCCAAAATTCTCCACAAAATATTAGCAAGCCACATCCAACATTATATAGAAAGGATCATACAGATGATCAAGTGGGATTTGTTCAAGGAATGTAAGAATAGGTCAACATTCACAAATCAATCAATGTGATAGGAAAAATAAAAATCACATGATAATCTCAGTAGATACAGAAAAACATTTGACAAAATTCAACATCCATTCATGATAAAAACTCTTATTAGAGTAGGTATAGAGGGAATATATCTCAACATAATAAAAGCCATTTGTACATTTAGGACAAACCAATAGCTAACATCATACTCGGTGGTGAATGCTGAAAGTTTTTCCTTTAAACTCAGGACCAAGAAAAGGATCAAGAAAAGGAAGCTCACTCTTATATTTAACATAGTATTGGAAGTCCCAGCCACATCAATCAGACAATAAAAAGAAATACATGGCATCTATATTGGGAGGGAAGAAGCAAAATTGTCAGTATTTGCATATGACATGGTATAGATACTTCATATAGAAAGCCCACAGTATTCAGCCAAGAACTATTAGGACTAATAAATGAATTCAGAAAAGTTTCAGGATACAAGATTAATGTACAGAAATCTATTTATTTTGTATACACTTATAATTAACTCTTGGAAAGAGAAAGTTTAAAAACATAGTTACATTTAAAATTGCATCAAAAAGAATGAAATAACTAGCAATAAACTTATCTAAGGAGGTGAAAGACATACTCTGAAAACTATAAAACACTGATGAAGGAAATTGAAGATAATACAAAGAGATGGAAGGATATGCTGTGCTCTTGAATTGGCAGAATTAACATTGTTAAATGGCCATAGTACTCAAAGAAATCTATAGATTTAATGCAATTCCTATCATAAAACACATGATGTTTTTCACAGAACCAGAATAAGTAATCCTAAAATTCATATGGAACCACAGAACACCCCTAAGTTGCCAATAAATCTTTAGAGAAAAGAAGGAAGTTGGAGGTATTATGCTCCCAGTCTTTAGACCATACTGCAAAGCTACAGTAATCAAAACAGCTTGGTACTGGCACAATAACAGACACATAGACTAGTGGAACAGAATAGAGTCCCCAGAAATAAAGCCACACACCTATGGTCAATTAACCTATGAAAAAAGAGGAAAGAATATGCAATGGAGAAATGACAGTCTATTCAACAAGTTGTGCTGGGAAAACTGGACAACTACATAGAAAACAATGAAATTAGAATATTTCCTTATAGTAATTGATTTTTAAATATTGAATAAGCTTTATATATCTGAGATAAATCCCTCTTGCTTGTGGTGTATTAATTCTTTTTACATTTTTTGTATTTTATTTTTAATATGTCACTGAGAATTTTTGCATCTATGTTCATGAGAAATATTGGTCTGTAGTTTTCTTTTCTTTTCATATCTTTATCTGTTTTTGGTATTGATGTAAAGCTAGTTATAGAATGAGGTAGGAGGTATGCCCTTTATTTCTATTTTCAGAAGAGATTGTAGAGAATTTATATAATTCTCCCTTAAATGTTTGGAAGAATTCCCTAGTGAACCCATCTAGGTTCAGTTCAGTTCAGTTGCTCAGTATTGTCTGACTCTTTGTGACCCCATGAACTGCAGTATGCCAGGCCTCCCTGTCCATCACCAACTCCCAGAGTTCACTCAGACTCACGTCCATCAAGTTGGTGATGCCATCCAGCCATCTCATCCTGTCGTCCCCTTCTCCTCCTGCCCCCAATTCCTCCCAGCATCACAGTCTTTTCCAATGAATCAGCTCTTTGCATGAGGTGGCCAAAGTATTGGAATTTCAGCTTTAGCATCATTCCTTCCAAAGAACACCTAGGACTGATCTCCTTAAGAATGGACTGGTTGGATCTCCTTGCAGTCCAAGGGACTCTCAAGAGTCTTCTCCAACACCACAGTTCAAAAGCATCAATTCTTCACTTTCTTCACAGTCCAACTCTGACATCCATACATAACTACTGGAAAAACCATAGCCTTGACTAGACGGACCTTTGTTGGCAAAGTAATGTCTCTGCTTTTGAATATGCCATCTAGGTTAGGTGCACTCTATTTGGAAGGGTATTAATTGTTGATTCAGTTTTGCTAATGTGAATAGGCCTTTTTGGATCATCTGTTTCTCCTTGTGTGAGTTTTGGCAGATTGTGTCTTTCTAGGAATTGGTCCATCTAAGTTATCAATTTTGTGGGCATCGAGTTGCTCATAGTATTCCTTTATAGTTCTTTTTATTTTCATGAGATTTATGGTGGTCTCATTTCTGATAATTAGTAATTCGTGTCTTCTTTCTTTTTTTTCTTTAGTTAGCTTGTCTAGAGGCTTATCAATTTCATTGATCTTTTCAAAGAAGCAGCTTTTGGTTTCCTTGAGTTCTGTTGACTTCCTATTTTCCAATTTCATTGATTTCTGCTCTAATTCTTATTTCTTTTTTTCAACTTTGGTTTTAATTTGCTCTTCTTTTTCTAGTTTCCTGTGATGGAAGCCTGGAAATTGGATTTATCTCTTTCTTCTTTTCTAATGCATGCCTTCACTCTTATAAATTTCCTTCTAAACAATTCCTTCACTGCCTTCCACATATTTTGATAAGTTGTGTTTTAATTTTCACTTAATTAAAAATACTTTAGAATTTCTCTTGATATTTCTTTTAATTTGTTTATTTTTTAACATCAAAAACATTTTGTATTGGGATATAGCCAATTAACAGTGTTGTGATAGTTTTAGGTAAACAGCAAAGGGACTCAGCCATACATATACGTATATCTATTCTTCCCCAAACCCCGCTCTCATTCAGGCTGGCACGTAACATTGAGCAGATTTTCAAGTGCTATGCAATAGGTTTTTTGGTTATCCATGTTAAATATAGCAGTGTGTACATGACCTTCCCAAAGTTCTTAACCATCCCTTACCCCTGGCAACCATGAATTCATTTTCTAAGTCTGTGAGTCTCTTATCTGTTTTGTCAGTAGATTCACTGTATCATTTCCTTTTGGATTCTAGATATAAGGGATGTCATATGATGGTTCTCTTTCTCTGTCTTATTTAATTCACTAAGTATGATGTGTTCTAGGTCCATCTATGTTGCTGCAAATGGCCTTATTTCATTCTTTTTAATGACTGAGTAATATTCCATTGTATATATGTACCAAATCTTCTTTATCCACTCCTTTTTCAATTGACATTTAGGTTTTTTCCATGTCTTGGCTATTGTAAACAGTACTGCAATGGACATTGGGGTGCATGTATCTTTTGGGGCCATGTTTTTTCTGGATATATGCCCAGGAGTGTGATCTCAGGGTAATATGGTAGCTCATATGACCCTGCAAACTAATCATGGCATCTGGTCCCATCACTTCATGGTAAATAGATGGGGTAACAATGAAAACAGTGACAGGCTTTATTTCCTTGGGCTCCAAAATCTCTGCAGATGGTGACTGCAGCCATGAAATTAAAAGATGCTCTTCCATCTAATCAAGGCTATGGTTTTTCCAGTGGTCATGTATGGATGTGAGAGTTGGACTGTGAAGAAAGCTGAGCACCAAAGAATTGATGCTTTTTTACTGTGGTGTTGGAGAAGATTCTTGAGAGTCCCTTGGACAGCAAGGAGATCCAGTCAGTCCATCCTAAAGGAGATAATTCCTGGGTGTTCATTGGAAGGACTGATGTTCAGGCTGAAACTCCAATACTTTGGCCACCTGATGCCAAGAGTTGACTCATTGGAAAAGACTGTGATGCTGGGAGGGATTGGAGGCAGGAGGAAAAGGGGACGACAGAGGATGAGATGACTGGATGGCATCACTGACTCGATGGACATGAGTTTGAGTAAACTCTGGGAGTTGGTGATGGACAGTGAGGCCTGGCGTGTTGCAATTCATGGGGTCACAAAGAGTCAGACACGACTGAGTGACTGAACTGAACTGAACTGCTCCTAGAAAGAAAAGCTATGACTAACCTAGACAGTGTATTAAAAAGCAGAGACATTACTTTGCTGGTGAATGTTCATCTAGTCAAAGCTATGGTTTTTCCATTAGTCATGTATGGATGTGGGAGTTGAACCATAAAGAAGGCTGAGCACTGAAGATTTAATGCTTTTAAACTGTGGTGTTGGAGAAGACTCTTGAGAGTCCCTTGAACAGTAGAGAAATCAAACCAGTCAATCCTAAAGGAAATCAGCCATAAGTATTCATTAGAAGGATTGATACTGAAGCTAAAGTTCCAATACTTTGACCACCTGATGCAAAGAGCCAACTCATGAGAAAAGATCCTGATGCTGGGAAAGATTGAAGGCAGGAGGAGAAGGGGACAAGAGAGGACAAGACTGTTGGATTACATCACTGACTCAATGGACATGAGTTTGAGCAAGCTCCAGGAGATGATGAAGGACAGGAAAGCCCGGCATGCTGCAGTCCATGGGGTTGCAATGTGTTGGACAGGACTCAGTGACTGAACAACAACAACAAATGGTAGCTTTATTTTCAGTTTTTTTAGGAACCTGCATACTCTTCCCCATATTGACTGTACCAATTTACATTCTTACCAACAGTGAAGGAAGGTTCTCTTCTCTCCACACCCTCTCCAGCATTTGTTGTTTGTGGATTTTTTGATGATAACCATTCTGACTGATGTGGGGTGGTATCTCATTGTAGTTTTGATTTGCACTTCTCTAATGACTAGTGATTTTGAACATTTTTTCATGTGCTTTTTGACCACCTGTATGTCCTCTTTAGAGAAATGTCTCTTCAGGTCTTCTGCCCATTTCTGAGTGGGTGTTTGTATTATTTGGAAGTGTGATGTTTAATTTCCATTTGGGAGGGTTGTCCAATTTTCCAGTTTCTGTTATTCATTTCTAGTTTAATTTTACTGTGGTCTGTGAGCAGACATTATATTATTTCTATGCTTTTAAATTTGTTATGCTTTAAATTTGCTATGCTTTATGGCCCAAACTGGGCTTCCCTGATAGCTCAGTTGGTAAAGAATCCACCTGCAATGCAGGAGACCCTGGTTCAATTCCTGGGTCAGGAAGATTGGTTGGAGAAGGGATAGACTACCCACTCCAGTATCCTTTGGCTTCCCTGGTGGCTCAGCTGGTGACTAATCTGTCTGTAATGCAGGAGACCTGGATTCAATCTCTAGGTTGGGAAGATCCCCTGGAGAAGGGAAAGGCTATCTCCTCCAGTATTCTAGCCTGGAGAATTCCATGGACTGTATAGTCCATGGGGTCACAAAGAATCAGACACGACTGAGCAACTTTCACTTTCATGGCCCAGATTATGACCTATTTTGGTGAAAGTTCCATGTCAGTTTGAGAAAAATGTGAATTATGCTCATGTTGGATGGAGTAGTCTTCTAGATATTAGCTAATCCAGTAGATTGATGGTGTTGTTGAGTTCAACTGTGTCCTTGCTGATTTCTCTCTGGTTGATCTGTCCAGTTCTTTGAGTGGAGTGTTGAAGTCTTCAGCTGTAATAGTGGATTCATCTCTTTTTCCGTGTAGTTCTCTCAATTTCTGTTTCATACAGTTTGATGCTTTTTTGTTAGATGCAACATGTTAGGATTATTATATCTTCTTGGAGAATTGACCTCTTATTATTATGCAATGCCCTTATTTATATTAATACCTGATCATTTTTCTTACTTTTAAATATTCTCTGCTTGAAATTAATATAGCTTTTCCTTCTTATTTTGATACGTATTGCCATGTTATATTTTACTCCATAATTTACCTTTTTGTGGTTTCTTCATCTTTTGTTCAACACTGTACTTGAGGTTCCAGCCAATATAGTAAGGCAGGAAAAGGAAACATGTTTCACCAGCTTGCACTGAAACATTAAAACTGTATTTATTCTAAGAAGATATGATTGTTTATGTAGGAAACCCAATGATCCTCAAGAACATCACTAGAACTAATAAGTAAGTCCAGTAAGGATGAAGCATTGATCAACATAGAAAAATTAATTGACTTTCTATGTAGTAGCAAAGGCAACAGTATGAAAAGACAAAAAAATGTGACACTGGAAGATGAACCCCTCAGGTCAGAGGTGTCCAATATGCTACTGGGGAAGAGTGGAGGGCGATTACTAATAGGTACAGAAAGAATGAAGCAACTGGGCTAAAGCAGAAAAGACCCTGAGTTGTGGATATATCTGGTGGTGAAAGTCCAGTGCTGTAAGAACAATATTGCATAGGAATCTGGAATATTAGGCCCATAAGTCAAGGTATATTAGACATGGTCATGCAGGAGATGGAAAGAGTGAACATTGATATTTTAGGAATCAGTGAACTAAAATGAATGGGAATGAGCAAATTTAATTCAGATGACCATTATATCTACTGCTGTGGTCAAGAATCCTTTAGAAGAAATGGAGTAGCCCTCATAGTCAACAAAAGAGTCTGAAATGTAGTACTGGGTTGCAATCTCAAAAACGACAGAACGATCTCAGTTCATTTCTAAGACAAACCATTCAACATCACAGTAATCCAAGTCTATGACCCAGCCACTGATGCCAAAGAAGCTTAAGTTGAATGGCTCTAGAACTAACACCAAAGGATGATGTCCTTTTCATCATAGGGGATTGGGATGCAAACTTCTTAATTTGAAGTTAAGAGATACCTGGAGTAACAGGCAAATTTGGCTTTGGAGTACAAAATGAAGCAGGGCAAAGGCTAACACAGTTTTGCCAAGAAAATACAATGTTTGTAGCAAATATCCTTTTCCAATAACACAAGAGATGACTTTATACCTGGACATCACCAGATGGTCAATACTGAAACCATATTGATTATATTCTTTGCAGCCCAAAGAATATATACAGAATATATACAGCCCAAAGAATTCTCTACAGTTAGCAAAAACAACTCCTGGAGCTGACTGTGGCTCAGATCATAAGCTCCTTAGTGAAAAATTCAGGCATAAATTGAAAAAACTATGGAAAACCATCAGACCATTCAGGCCAGGTATGACCTAAATCAAATCCCTTATGATTATACAGTGGAGGTGATTCAAGGGATTAGCTGTGGTAGACAGAGTGGCTGAAGAACTGTGGACAGAGTTTCATCACATTGTAGAAGAGACAGTGACCAAAACCATCCCAAAGAAAAAGAAATGTAAGAAGGCAAAATGGTTGTCTGAGGAGACTTTACAAAAAGATGAGGAAAGAAGAGAAGTGAAAAGCAAGGGAGACCAGCTTGCACTGAAACATTAAAACTGTATTTATTCTAAGAAGATATGATTGTTTATGTAGAAAACCCAATGATCCTCAAGAACATCACTAGAACTAATAAGTAAGTCCAGTAAGGATGAAGCATTGATCAACATAGAAAAATTAATTGACTTTCTATGTAGTAGCAAAGGCAACAGTATGAAAAGACAAAAAAATGTGACACTGGAAGATGAACCCCTCAGGTCAGAGGTGTCCAATATGCTACTGGGGAAGAGTGGAGGGCGATTACTAATAGGTACAGAAAGAATGAAGCAACTGGGCTAAAGCAGAAAAGACCCTGAGTTGTGGATATATCTGGTGGTGAAAGTCCAGTGCTGTAAGAACAATATTGCATAGGAATCTGGAATATTAGGCCCATAAGTCAAGGTATATTAGACATGGTCATGCAGGAGATGGAAAGAGTGAACATTGATATTTTAGGAATCAGTGAACTAAAATGAATGGGAATGAGCAAATTTAATTCAGATGACCATTATATCTACTGCTGTGGTCAAGAATCCTTTAGAAGAAATGGAGTAGCCCTCATAGTCAACAAAAGAGTCTGAAATGTAGTACTGGGTTGCAATCTCAAAAACGACAGAACGATCTCAGTTCATTTCTAAGACAAACCATTCAACATCACAGTAATCCAAGTCTATGACCCAGCCACTGATGCCAAAGAAGCTTAAGTTGAATGGCTCTAGAACTAACACCAAAGGATGATGTCCTTTTCATCATAGGGGATTGGGATGCAAACTTCTTAATTTGAAGTTAAGAGATACCTGGAGTAACAGGCAAATTTGGCTTTGGAGTACAAAATGAAGCAGGGCAAAGGCTAACACAGTTTTGCCAAGAAAATACAATGTTTGTAGCAAATATCCTTTTCCAATAACACAAGAGATGACTTTATACCTGGACATCACCAGATGGTCAATACTGAAACCATATTGATTATATTCTTTGCAGCCCAAAGAATATATACAGAATATATACAGCCCAAAGAATTCTCTACAGTTAGCAAAAACAACTCCTGGAGCTGACTGTGGCTCAGATCATAAGCTCCTTAGTGAAAAATTCAGGCATAAATTGAAAAAACTATGGAAAACCATCAGACCATTCAGGCCAGGTATGACCTAAATCAAATCCCTTATGATTATACAGTGGAGGTGATTCAAGGGATTAGCTGTGGTAGACAGAGTGGCTGAAGAACTGTGGACAGAGTTTCATCACATTGTAGAAGAGACAGTGACCAAAACCATCCCAAAGAAAAAGAAATGTAAGAAGGCAAAATGGTTGTCTGAGGAGACTTTACAAAAAGATGAGGAAAGAAGAGAAGTGAAAAGCAAGGGAGAAAAGGAAAGATATACCCAAATGAATTCAGTGTTCCAGAGAATATCAAGGAGAAATAAGTATTTCTTAAATCAACAGTGCAAAGAAGTAGAGGAAAACCAAAGAATGGGAAACACTAGAGATCTCTTCATGAAAATTAGAGATATGAAAGCAACATTTCATGAAAGGATAGGCAGGATAAAGGACAGAAACAGTAAGGACCTAACAGAAGGAACAGAGATTAAGAACAGGTGGCAAGAATACACAGAAGAATTATACAAAAAAAGGTCTTAAGGCCTGGATAACCACAATGGTATGGTCACTCACCTAACGCCAGACATCCTGGAGTGTGAAGTCAAGTGGGCTTTAGGAAGCATTACTACACACAAAGCTAGTGGAGGTATGAAATTCCAGTTGAGCTATTCCAAATCCTAAAAGATGATGCTATTAAAAAGTGCTGCACTTAGTATGTCAGCAAATTTGGAAAGTTCAGCAGTGACCACAGGACTGGAAAAGGTCAGTTTTTCTTTCAATCTCAAAGAAAGGCAATACCAAAAGATGTTAAATTACCACACAACTGTGCTCATTTCACATGCTAGTGAGGTTATGCTCAAAATCCTTCAAGCTGGGCATCAGCAGTACATGAATCAAGAGCTTCCAGGTGTACAAGCTGGATTTAGAAAAGGCAGTGGAACCAGAGATCACATTGCCAACGTATGTTGGATCATAGAGAAAGCAAGAGAATTCTAGAAAAACATCTACTTCTGTTTCATTGGCTACCCTAAAGCCTTTGTGTGGATCACAGCAAACTAGAAAATTGTTAAAGTGATGGGAAAACCAGACCACCTTACCTGTTTCCCAAGAAGAAAAAGTAAGAACCTTCCATGCAACAACTGACTGGTCCAAAATTGGGAAAGGAGTATGGCAAAGCTATTCTGTCACCCTGTTTATTTAACCTATATGCAGAGTACATCATGCTAAATGCTGAGTTGAGTGAATCACAAGCTGGAATCAAGATAACCAGGAGAAATACAACAACCTCAGATATGCAGACAACACCACTCTAATGGCAGAAAGTGAAGAGGAACTTTATAAAGTGCCTCTTGATGAGGGTGAAAAAGGAGATTGAAAAAGCTGGTTTGAAACTCAACATTCAAAAAACTACGATCATGGCATCTGGTCCCATGGCCTCATGGCAGATAGAAGGGGAAAAAGTGAAAACAGTGACAAATTTTCTTTTCTTGGGCTCCAAAAATCACTGGAGATGGTGACTGCAGCCATGAAATTAAAAGATCCTTGCTCTTTGGAAGGAAAGCTATGACAAATCTAGAAAACATATTTAAAAGCAAAGATATCACTTTGCTGACATCAGTCCATATAGTCCAAGCTATATTTTCCCCAGTAGTCATGTATAGATGTGAAATTTGGACCATAAAGAAGGCTGAGCACTGAAGGTTTGAGCTTTAGAATTGTGGTACTGGAGAAGACTCTTGAGAGTCCCTTGGACTGTAAGGAGATAAAACCTGTCAATCCCAAATGAAATCATACCTGAATATTCATTGAAAAGACTGATGCTGAAACTGAAGCTGCAGTGCTTTGGCCACCTGATACGAAGAGCTGACTCATTGATAAAGACCCTGATGCCTGAAAAGATTGAAGGGAAAGGAGGAGAGAGCTGCAGAGGATGAGATGTTAGATAGCATCACTGACTCAATGAGTACAAATTCGAGCAAACTCTAGGAGATACTGAGGAACAGAGAAACCTGGTATTCTGCAGTCTGTGGGGTCACAAAGAGTTGGGCTGAACTTAGCAACTGAACAACAACAACAGAGCAAAGACAGTAGAAATTGAAGTGTAAAAAAGTCACTTGTCATAGCATCAGAAAATATTAAATATTAAATTCTTTCTGATAAATCTATTCAAGACTGAAATACTGAAAGCATAAGACATTACTGAGAGAAATCAAAGAAGTCTTTAGTAGAAATATGCTATATGTATAGATCAGAAGACTCAACACTTTTCTGCATATATATATATACATGCTTTTGTATTCTTTTCCCCTATGGCTTATTAAAGGATATTCAGTATTGTTCCCTGTATTATACAGTAGGATCTTATTGTTCATCCATTCTGCATTCCACCCATTTACTTTTAATCTGTACCAGCTTTATATTTACAATAGATTTCTTGTGGACAACATAAATTGGATCATGTTTTTTTTAATATGCTCTGACAATCTCTGTCTTTAAATTGATGTATTTAGGCCATTTCCTTTCCATTTTGACTTTTTTTATTCATGAAATAAACTCTCTGTGAAGTGACAATGCTGTATGTATATCCTAGCAGTTTTACTTAAATTACATGGAAATCATACATTAAAATTTTTTGATATAAATATCCTAGAAGCCTGCCATATAATATAGAATGTAGCATGAGACTCATGTATTTTAAAGCTCTAAATAAAAAGATTTATATTTTGTGAAGTTTAGTAATTCAACAAATAGTTATTAAATTCTGGATACATTTTTTATCTCATTATTTTGCTGAGAATATAACAGAGCATGTCTCTCAGACATTCTGTGAATGAGATTATTTCAAAAGACATTATAGTCCTGTAATGAAAATTATATCTAGAGATGTGCTGGAAAGTGATTGGAGGATAAGGAAACTACTTTACATAATATAATAAATCAAAGTATATTAGTCATAATAATCTAAATTATGCTACAATCTCCAGACCTTGGTGGCTTAAGACTGCAAAGGCTTATTCTTGCTCCAGTTGCATGTCCAGTACAAATAGTCAGGTGGCAGGAGGATTGTCCTCTGGCGAACATAGTCTAGACACACAATATGTCAAAGGTTCCATGGAAATATTTATTTATGTATTTGTTTTCTATGATCACCATTGCAGGGGAGAAGAGATATGGTGTCTCTGCTAAAAATGACAGATGTCACTTGTGTGTAAAAGCTCTATGTGCCACTTCTCAAATTTCACTGGCAAGGCACATGGCCATATTTGACCTGAAAGGAAGTCAAGGATTCCAGTCACACCAAGGCCTAGAAGAAGGAGTACTGGAATATTTCTGAACATTCCTAAGGACTATCACAGAAAGCTTTTATGAGGAGGCAACATTTTTTGAAAACTTATCAGTAAGCCAGTCAAACATAGATATACTCAGTAATTCTTAACCTTACCGCCCATTAAAATCACCTTGGATAGAAATTGTGTATGTGCTTTCAGGCTTTAATTCCATTATCATACAGCAACACTCGCATTCTATTTCCATCCTCATTTTACAGAAAAACAAACAGGTAGAGTGAGGCTATGTTATTTTCACAAGGTTGCAAAAATAATAAATAGAATCAGGATTTGCATTCAGATAATCTGACTACAGGACCAACAATTTTAACTACTCTAATATAGTCCCTATTTAAATTATGTGAATTATGGCCACACATGTAACCAAGTAAAAATAAAGATTGCTGATCCCTTGGACTCACCTTCTCTACCCTCAGATGTGTATGCATGTGTGTGTATGTGAGTGTGCACACATTTTTGCTTACTTGCATGGCCACATTCCAACCCTTAGTAAAGTGGAGGGCTTTGTGTCATGGCTGACACTGGTCTCCTTGCTGTTCTTTGGTTCTCAAAGTATACCTTTCAACCTCAAAACTTTTTCATTGACTTTTCCTGATACGTAGATACCATTTCCCCCAGATATTCAAACAATTCACTGCCTCACCTTCTTCAGCTCTTTGTTGAAACATTACCATTTCAGTGGCCTACCATAGCATTTAAAATTAAAACCCTCCTTTGGCACTCCACAGATTTATTCCCTGTGTCCCCAGGGCCTGAAAGAGGGCTAGCACATAGTAGGAACTCACTAAACATTGGTTACCTAAATCTTGGGAATTCAGGCTGAGAGTTGGTCAATGAGGGCAAATGGGATTGGATGCCACAATCTTGTCACAGCATGTGAAGGCAGAGTGGGATGCCTACCTGAGAGAGAGGTGGTATGGAAGGAAATGTGCTGCCATCAGTGGGGCCTGCTGGACTCTTTCCATTCCAAAGAGTACATTAACCTTATCCATAGTCATTGTAGCAAAGGAACGGTATATAATCCTGTCTAGCCCAGAAAAAAAAAAAAAAAAAATTTATTTTCCTTCTTTCTCTCATCCTTGTCTAGTTCCTGAGAGATCAAGTGAAGGGGGAAAGTACAAGAGGTTGGGAGGGAGGGTGGGGCAGACAAGAGCTGACTGTGCCTCAGCTCAACTCCTGCCCCGGAGACAGAGAACTTTGAATCAGATTTGGGATTGAAATTAAACCCTGAACAGAACTGTCTTTCAATGCTGAAATAAGAAATAAGATTTTTCTGATAACCAAAATTCACTGAAAAATTGGGAAATCTGCCACAGTTTATGTTAAGGGAGTTGCTGCCCAGAAGGAAAGTTTGGTTCCACATAGCTGACTTGGAGGAATATATTGAAAAAAAGCATAAAACAATTTACTGTTTCTACTTCAGAAAATTAACACTCCTCCTCAACACAACAGTTTAGTTTAAAACTAGATATTATTATCCCATTGGAGAAGGCAGAAATTAAGGCTTAGAAAATTAAACAATGAAATTTAAGGTCATACTGCAGAAAGCGTCAGGTTGGCCAAAAAATTCATTCGGGTTTTTCAATAGGATATTATGGAAAAACCCGAATGAATTTTTTGGTTAACCCAATATTAGCCATGATTAAATATCAAGTTTGGCTGAATCTACTATCTATACTTTACTGTTGGAGATATTTTCTGACTTGCAATGAGAAAGAAATACACAAAGGGAAACACACACCGCCCACACACACACACACACACACACACACAAACACACACACCCCTCCTTCAGCCCAACCCATTTTACATTGTTCTCATACAAGTGCTGAATAGAGATTGTCTCTTTTTAAAAATATTCTTAAATTGTTTCAGTTCAGTTCAGTTCAGTTCAGTCGCTCAGTCATGTCTGACTCTTTGCGACCCCATGAATCGCAGCACGCCAGGCCTCCCTCTCCATCACCAAC
The DNA here is from genome assembly GCA_006410635.1 of Cephalophus harveyi. Lineage (NCBI taxonomy): Eukaryota > Metazoa > Chordata > Mammalia > Artiodactyla > Bovidae > Cephalophus > Cephalophus harveyi. The sequence continues at coordinate 34,286 of SJYT01034298.1, read as the reverse complement.
TCCCGGAGTTCACTCAGACTCACGTCCATCGAGTCCGTGATGCCATCCAGCCATCTCATCCTCGGTCATCCCCTTCTCCTCCTGCCCCCAATCCCTCCCAGCATCAGAGTCTTTTCCAATGAGTCAACTCTTCTCATGAGGTGGCCAAAGTATCTATGTGCCACTTCTCAAATTTCACTGGCAAGGCACATGGCCATATTTGACCTGAAAGGAAGTCAAGGATTCCAGTCACACCAAGGCCTAGAAGAAGGAGTACTGGAATATTTCTGAACATTCCTAAGGACTATCACAGAAAGCTTTTATGAGGAGGCAACATTTTTTGAAAACTTATCAGTAAGCCAGTCAAACATAGATATACTCAGTAATTCTTAACCTTACCGCCCATTAAAATCACCTTGGATAGAAATTGTGTATGTGCTTTCAGGCTTTAATTCCATTATCATACAGCAACACTCGCATTCTATTTCCATCCTCATTTTACAGAAAAACAAACAGGTAGAGTGAGGCTATGTTATTTTCACAAGGTTGCAAAAATAATAAATAGAATCAGGATTTGCATTCAGATAATCTGACTACAGGACCAACAATTTTAACTACTCTAATATAGTCCCTATTTAAATTATGTGAATTATGGCCACACATGTAACCAAGTAAAAATAAAGATTGCTGATCCCTTGGACTCACCTTCTCTACCCTCAGATGTGTATGCATGTGTGTGTATGTGAGTGTGCACACATTTTTGCTTACTTGCATGGCCACATTCCAACCCTTAGTAAAGTGGAGGGCTTTGTGTCATGGCTGACACTGGTCTCCTTGCTGTTCTTTGGTTCTCAAAGTATACCTTTCAACCTCAAAACTTTTTCATTGACTTTTCCTGATACGTAGATACCATTTCCCCCAGATATTCAAACAATTCACTGCCTCACCTTCTTCAGCTCTTTGTTGAAACATTACCATTTCAGTGGCCTACCATAGCATTTAAAATTACAACCCTCCTTTGGCACTCCACAGATTTATTCCCTGTGTCCCCAGGGCCTGAAAGAGGGCTAGCACATAGTAGGAACTCACTAAACATTGGTTACCTAAATCTTGGGAATTCAGGCTGAGAGTTGGTCAATGAGGGCAAATGGGATTGGATGCCACAATCTTGTCACAGCATGTGAAGGCAGAGTGGGATGCCTACCTGAGAGAGAGGTGGTATGGAAGGAAATGTGCTGCCATCAGTGGGGCCTGCTGGACTCTTTCCATTCCAAAGAGTACATTAACCTTATCCATAGTCATTGTAGCAAAGGAACGGTATATAATCCTGTCTAGCCCAGAAAAAAAAAAAAAAAACATTTATTTTCCTTCTTTCTCTCATCCTTGTCTAGTTCCTGAGAGATCAAGTGAAGGGGGAAAGTACAAGAGGTTGGGAGGGAGGGTGGGGCAGACAAGAGCTGACTGTGCCTCAGCTCAACTCCTGCCCCGGAGACAGAGAACTTTGAATCAGATTTGGGATTGAAATTAAACCCTGAACAGAACTGTCTTTCAATGCTGAAATAAGAAATAAGATTTTTCTGATAACCAAAATTCACTGAAAAATTGGGAAATCTGCCACAGTTTATGTTAAGGGAGTTGCTGCCCAGAAGGAAAGTTTGGTTCCACATAGCTGACTTGGAGGAATATATTGAAAAAAAGCATAAAACAATTTACTGTTTCTACTTCAGAAAATTAACACTCCTCCTCAACACAACAGTTTAGTTTAAAACTAGATATTATTATCCCATTGGAGAAGGCAGAAATTAAGGCTTAGAAAATTAAACAATGAAATTTAAGGTCATACTGCAGAAAGTGTCAGGTTGGCCAAAAAATTCATTCGGGTTTTTCAATAGGATATTATGGAAAAACCCGAATGAATTTTTTGGTTAACCCAATATTAGCCATGATTAAATATCAAGTTTGGCTGAATCTACTATCTATACTTTACTGTTGGAGATATTTTCTGACTTGCAATGAGAAAGAAATACACAAAGGGAAACACACACCGCCCACACACACACACACACACACACACACAAACACACACACCCCTCCTTCAGCCCAACCCATTTTACATTGTTCTCATACAAGTGCTGAATAGAGATTGTCTCTTTTTAAAAATATTCTTAAATTGTTTCAGTTCAGTTCAGTTCAGTTCAGTCGCTCAGTCATGTCTGACTCTTTGCGACCCCATGAATCGCAGCACGCCAGGCCTCCCTCTCCATCACCAACTCCCGGAGTTCACTCAGACTCACGTCCATCGAGTCCGTGATGCCATCCAGCCATCTCATCCTCGGTCATCCCCTTCTCCTCCTGCCCCCAATCCCTCCCAGCATCAGAGTCTTTTCCAATGAGTCAACTCTTCTCATGAGGTGGCCAAAGTTGACACCCCCAAATTTATGTAATTGGAATATTATCCAGCAGCATCAACAAAATATTAATAGACTCAGGAAGCTGTTCACACTCATGCTTTCTGATAGTTTCCCTCCCTGTTTTTTTTTTTTTTCAGTAACATTCAGTTAATAACTAACATTCAGTTAATAACTAGCATTCAGTTAAAAGCTGGAATTACTTCATTAGCTTAGCCAAATCATCTTTTTATGCTGGTGATAAATAAGCAGCTATTAACAATGATTCACATTAGTTCCATGATTTGAAACAGCTGATTTCCTCCCAGATGCTTTACTGCACTCACACATATACTTTTGCTCAACGTATTCTTATTATAGTACTTGTACTAACAAGATCACCCTCTTCTTTTGAACAAGAGTATAAGTCTCTCTTCTCTGCAAGGTTAGACTTAGTAGAACCTACTTTAGTACAAGCATGCTCTTTTTTTAGATCTCTGGGTTGGTCCAAAGGCTTAGGGTGAGATAAATGGAAGAAAGACCAGCTGTTTCAAATGTTGGATGAATTTTCAGACACAACTGTACATGCTGGAGAGTGAGTCAAGCTGTGGAGGAAGGGGCTGATGGCATCACAGTCTCGTATCCTCCTTCTGTCATGCTTTCTCTTGTCTTTTGCCTGTCCTTCCACTTTGTTTCAACAAGAGCTCAAATGGACTCTGATAGCTTCTTTTCAAGTTTAATGTGTTGTTTGTGGAGTGTAATCATGTTGCCTTTGGTGCTTAACCAGTAAAATGACTATAACATGACCAGTAAAATGAGTTTTCCTTCACTTCCTATCAGAACTTTAGCTGATGTTCAATTAGTTACCAAACTCAACTTGTTTTATCTATGGAACATTGAGAATAGTCCTTATACAGTATCCAAGTGTTCTACAAACATATTGGGAGGAAATCGGCAAATAAAAGTTGACTGGAAGAATTATTCTTCTGTGTTGATTGGTGGTTTTGTCTGCATTAGGTCAAGTTCAGAGGTTAAATTCTTACATGTGATGGTGATGTTTACTGTTACTTTATAGGTTTACACTCATGATATTCTTCCTTGATAACTGGAGTGTATTTGGTATCTGTTGAACAATAATGGTCTCATGATTGGAAAGCTAGAATTCTTAGAAGTTTCTCAATGTAAGTAATCCACACTTTAAATTTAATTTTACTTGTATATAAAAATCAAATTCTAGTTTTAAAAAATTATTTAAGAAGGATTTTCAAGGAAACTATTAAAGAAACAAATGGTTAGATATAACAATATTTTTTTTATCACTAATCCATTACTATTATATGTATAACCTGGGTTTCCTCCTGGTAGTGACAGTATTTTCTCTAATTCATATAAGTAGAAATAATCTACTATTCAGAAATAATTCATTTAAGATGTATTGTTTGGCTGTAGTATTTAAGTTTAGTCACTCATTGAACACCTTCTGTGTACTAGCCCTTTTGTTCCTACTTGTAAAGAAGTCTTAGTATAATGAGGGACATGCACTGGGCAATACATGTTTATAATAGAGTGGGATAAATATTCCTTTAAAATCTGTTGTATTCCAGAGGGAAAGGTGACCTATGTTTACACTGAAACCTGGAGGATACAAGACAATGAATCAGAAAGAAGAGAATGCTAGGCAAAAGGAGCTACATTACAAGTAAGCCAAGGAAATAAAATGAAAATGATCTGAGAATGCCATAATCTAGGATAGATGAGGGGAAATGACTAGAGTGATAGATGGAAGGATAATTAGGGGACAGATTTTCGAGGATCATTCTGAAACATTTATAACCAATGGACAGCCATTAATAGATCTACAGATGTCTTGGAATGATCCTCTCTGACCTTGACAATGCCATAGTACTGCCGTATAACAAATTCCAAACTCAGGAAGCATCTTGCTCATGAATCTGCAGATCAGTTAAAGTTCACCTGATCGAGATGAATACAGCTGGGCTTGGTGCCACAGTGTCCCTCATGTTCCTTGGACTCACTGGAGGCAGCTTCTTCTCATGGCAAAAGGCCAAGGCAGAAGAGAACAAGCCCATTGTAAATGAACTTTCTGAGCTTTTTCCCTCATGCCATGTCCAACCCATTAGCCAATGCAAGTTATATGGCCAAGGTTCTAGTCAAGGAGTGAGAAGTATATTCTACCTATTATGAAACCAAGACACAGGTATGAAAGTATAAAACTATCATGAAATCATATCGTGAACTACTGAAATCAACCTATGGTATTCGGTGTGCTTGTTTTTGTTACTCTGGGAACCATGGGTCCTCTTTTCTCACTGAATAAATATTATTTAAGTATTTTCTGATTAATCATACAGAGTGATAAAGAGCTGTCACAAAGGAATTCTGCAATTGTCCATGATCCAGCATAAGTGCATGATCCTGTTGAATCTGGGTGACAATGTGCTTTCCAGTAAACAGATATCTAAGTTGGTTGGGCATGTTCCTTTTAGGCATCCCGCTCATCAGAAATCCAGCAGCCATAGTTACAGCCCCTTTCCTCCACTGCCCTAGTAAACCTTAATAACCTCCCTAGAGATCTGTCAATTCCAAGATATTGATTGGCCTTGATTCTGTTTAACTTATGAGAACAATCTAACTCCCCACTTGAGGTGATACAGTATCTGCAGTTCCTGGGAAAGACTAAATAAATGTCATGGAGAGGAAGCGGTAAGAGGCAGTGTCTGCCTCGACCTGTAAATGCTGTGTGTGTCTTTGTGTCTGTCTCCGCTGTCACCTGAAATGTTCTTACCTTGGTTGTTTAAAGGTTTTCCACTACAGTCTCTTTTTGCTGTCTCTTGCAACCCTTCCCATAAGGTAGGCAGTTTACAGTAATAGCATAGGAATGAAGCTATGCTTCAGGCAGGAAAGGTTAAACATTTTTAAAATGCAAACCAGATAAATTTTTAAAAACCTCAAAATAGTCTTGGTGCCACATTGCCTCTATGCCATCCCCAGCCATTCTCTTAACAAAAGACGCCTCTCTCTTTTGCAAGCTTCTCATTTGTCAGAGGAGAGATTTCCCTGTCTCCTCAGCGGCATACTCTGTATAATTTAAGGTGACTCACTATACAGGAAAGTTCACCTTCCATTAGCATGTTTTCTTTAGTAAGCACTCTCTTGCAAGTGCTGTAGTGTAAACATGAGTGCCTGCGAATATGAACATTTATTAAATAGCACTGATGAATATTTCAATACCTCGGGGAGAGCAATTCACAGCTCAATCATTCAGGCTGTTTTAAGTGCAGCACAGGACAATTCCACTACATCTTCCATTAATATTTAATTGCCCATTTTATTCTGTTTACCTTTTTGGTTAATATATAATTTAAAGTCCTTCTACTAAAAAGGGGGGAAAAGAGAACAGCTGTTCATCTGCTTTTAACAAATCTCTAGTGAGAGCTTTTATCTCATTTAAAATTCATTGCAAAGAGTTTTTATTTAATATCAGTAACACAAAACCTCAGGTATTAAAAGTAAAACTTGGAAGTGGCTCTCAAGCAGAAAGCCTCGTTGTGACTTGGGTTTGATTACACATCCATTCCTGAGTGGCAGGCATTGACAGGAAACGTCTGAATTGCCAGCAATGGCGCCATGTGTCACGTCCTCATGAAACAGAATCACAGTAACTCGACCTGACACATTCTGACAACATGTCGGAAAGTTGTTATGCACCCTGCAGAAAGTGAGTCCTGTCATCCCGGCAATGCAGATTTTACTGACGGGATAAAACACTTCTCTGCTTGCGAAAGGACGAGGGAGTCAAATGTGTGCATGGCCTGGAGGAGCCGGGGAATCCCTGATGCGCTCACCATTCGCTTCTCCTCGGCTTCCCTTGCTGGATACTATCGGCTTGGCTTCTCTTTTTGTTGAGTTCAGAGCCCCGGGGCTTCTCTCTTGTCATTTCAAGTTTTCTTTCCTCCCAGTCGGCTGCAGTTGTTTGTCCCTTAAACCCTACCTGGTGGCAGGGATCCTGACATTTACTGACAGATCTCCACGTTATCGGGGTCTTTCTAGACCTCCCAGGCTAGCCAGTAAAACTGACCCCCACATCCGCCCCAGTGAGGGTCACCCTATCCCTTCATCCTCAGTCACCTGGAATCAACTGCTTTCCAGGACAGTGAGCTGCATAATCTCCTGTTTTTCCTGCTCTGCTTGATCTCTGCAGCAGATTCATTCTTTCCTGTCCACTGAACTATGGTCTGTTTAAGTATTCCCAGCATGGCTAAGCCAGCAACAGCAGGAACCTCCAAACACCATTACCACTGTCACTTTACTTCAGTTCTGAATTTCTTTTCTAAGATAGATTTCTCTTATCTGGTTTGCATCACTTTATTACTCCTTTCCTCAATCTCTTGTTAAACTTGGTTCACTTTCTCCATCTGACTCTGTTAATGGAGACTCTTTACATAATGCTTCCTTTCCCTCATTCATTTAGTCATTCACAAATTTTTATTGAGCATCTAAGCCAGGCTTTATTTAATATGCTGGAAATATAGAAATATAGTAGGGTGAGGAGGAGAGAGAGGGAGAAAGAAAGGACAGAGAAACAGAGATAGAGACAGAGATACTACCTGACTTCGTGTAGCTTACATAATTTGAAGAGGAGTCTTGAACTCTACTGATGGTGAACACAGTCACAGTGGCACTTCATCCTTGCCCCAACACTTGGATGCCTCTGTGTGCCCAGAATGCCTCAATAGGCAGTTGGAAAAGGAAAGATATAAAATACTATTATAAATGCATTGCAAAGTCAGCTGCAGTTTTCACCCCTCTGTATCCACACTCTGAAGTTTGTCTTATTCAATTGTCGAATCTGGGTTATATTTATGACTTTCTTTGGCAGTAAAATTAGGATTAAAGTATGGTGTGCCAGTTCTAAGCCTGGATTTCAAGAGACCTGTTTGCTTCTGTTTTCTTTTGAACCTTGCCTCTGCCTGCACTGGCTTGCAGGAGAATAAGAGGCCACATGGAGCAAAGATAAGATATTCCTGCTGAGACCATTTTATACTGGCTAACAGCCAGCCAACCTCTATACATGGGAGGGAGCTCAACCAAGATCAGCAGAGTGCCTATCCATCACATAGCTGACCACAGACGTATGAGTGTTCCTAGCTAAGACAAGCAGAAACACCTTGAGAAGAAGGCCTAAAGGTTAGCACTCCCAGATTCTTGTAGGCAACAAGAATACAGAACATTATAAGCTATTAAATATAGGGATGTTTTGGTATGCTCTAATAACTAACTGATAAATATATTCTCTAAACTTCTTATATGATCCAGTTGGGTGAGATATGCACTCCCTTGTTCTGTGGCAAACCCCACTCAACTAGATCTTAGGATTTCATAGTTTGGGCTTACTTAAATTTTTTTCAAGTTTCTGAGCCAGGCAATTGGATCAAATCCCTTAAAAATTGAGCTGAGACCGCAGTGAGCTAGAAATGAAATGAGAACCAAAGGCTAAAGGATGGAAGATATGGTTTAAATTTATTGCAAGGGAGAATTGGATGACTGTTTGGATTGATTTATATCTCATCAGAAAGGGCTCACATATCTCTGGGTGTAGTCATTTACCAGCTTGAGTGCAAAAACTGATGCCATGATGTAACTGTACACAGCTCAAATTGTGGTTACAACTCACATTTCTATCCCTCCTCCCCCATTATTCTCTGTATTAATTCAATCACAGAAGTTAGGTGGGTTGGTAGAGAGACCTATTAAGTCATCATGCTTTTTCCCAAGAGCCGTATCTGAATTTCTACCCATAGTATATTTTCAGATGCTTTCTTCAATAAAGTTGAAAATGGCATGAGCAATGGTCCACCGTAAAAGCTTTAACTGGAAGTATATTCTTTAAGCACTCTACTGGAAAAGAAATTAATGCAGAAAAAATAATTGGAGCTTTGTCTGACCAAAACCCACAAAATACAGGGACATTCAGGTTAATGGTTAGATTTTCTTTCCTATCAGCCCCCCTTTTTTGCGTTGTGTTCTACTACAAAGGTATCAAATACCTCTTGCCTGGGTCTAAGAGCTCATTGGAATTGGGATTGCATATTATCATGATTCAGGGTCTACCAGAATTACATGGCTCATTTAAATTTCTTAGTATGACCAAATACTCGAAAGTTTATCAAGGTCAGAAAATCCAGATTATTTGCCAGGTGGGTAATTTGAACCAGAGAGAATCACAATATTGCGTCTTGTTACAACTGAGCTCATGCAGTCATCTTATATTCTGCAGGCTTTAAGGAGTCTCAGATCTTGAGTTCTTGCCCTAGTATCATCTATGCATATAGAATATCCTTATTCTAAAAAATATTAAAGTGAATCAAGGGAATCTAGTATGGAGTAATTCCCAAGCTGAGTGGATTTACATAGGTCTCTGCAATAGCTAGTCAGAACTCTTTAATTGGGAAGACCAGGTAAGAATCCACATAGGGGTAGAATGATCTTGGTCAAGGTTACCTCAATATATGAAATCTCAATTTTCTAATTTTTAAAATGAAGAGAATAGTTTCCCCATATTGTTATTAGGATCAAATGAGATAATGTATGTAAAAGGAAATAGATCCATATTTCCCATGTGTTCTGCCTAATGTTAATAGGTTATGAATAAAAAAGTACTCTATTGTCAAATAATTGTGGGAAACAGTGTCAAGCAAAATTAAAGGTTTTCTCTACTGTAGGACTTCTCAGAGTTTGTAATGTACTGGTGGTCATAATGAATCTGATTTCCTAAATTCATTTGACTGTGGTACTATTGGGTTGGCCAAAAAGTTTGTTTGAGTTTTTCCATAAGATATTATGAAAAATAATATGAAAAATGACCTTTTTGGCCAACCCAATATAATGCCAGTAGGAAAAATGTTGTGCAGGAAATAGTGAATGTCCAGAAATGTTAATTTCCTTCTCTGTTCTGCTTATCACAGAGTAGTCTCAGTGGTTTGGTAAGATCTGAGAGGGAGAGCTTTTTCTAATTCTCTCCACCTCTTCCTCCAAAGTTTCTACAAACATGGAATGATCGACTCAAACCTGCTTATGCTTTCAAGTGTAAAAGTAGCTCATCATTCCATTCCAAATAATGCTTGTTAGCATTCAAAAAATTGTCATTACTTGAGATTCAAAAAATTTTGTTGTTCAGTTGCCAAGTCATTTCCAACTCTTTGTAACGCCGTAGACTGCAGCTTGCCAGGCTTCCCTGTCCTTCATTATCTCCCAGAGTTTGCTCAAATTCACATCCATTGAGTCTGTGATGCTATCTAACTATGTCATTCTCTACCTCCCCCTTCTCCTTTTGTCTTCAACATTTCCCACGAATCAGAGAACGACTCATTTTCCAATGAGTCGCTGGCTCTTCCCATCAGGTGGTCAAAGTATTGGAACTTCAGCTTTAGCATCAGTCCTTCCAATGAATATTCAGGGTTGCTTTCCTTTAGAATTGACTGGTTTGATCTCCTTGCAGTCCAAGGGACTCTCAAGAGTCTTGGTGCACTGAGCTGACCCAGAGGGATGGTACAGGGAGGGAGGAGAGAGGGGGGTTCAGGATGGGGAACACGTGTATACCTGTGGCGGATTCATGTTGGTGTATGGCAAAACCAATACAGTACTGTAAAGTAATTAACCTCCAATTAAAATAAATAAATTTATATTTTTTTAAAACGTCTTCAGCATTACAATTTGAAAGCATCAAAACTTTGGTGCTCAGCCTTCTTTATGGTCCAACTCTCACATCCATACGTGATTACTGAAAAAACTATAGCTTTGACTATATGGACCTTTGTTAGCAAAGTGATGTCTCTGCTTTTTGATATACTGCCTAGATTTGTCATAGCTTTCCTTCCAAAGAGCAAGTGTCTTTTAATTTCATGGCTACAGTTACTGTCCCCAGTGATTTTGGAGCCCAGGAAAAGAAAATCTGTCACTGTTTCCATTTTCCCCCTTCTATTTGCCATAACCTTATGGGACCAGATGGCATGATCGTTTTTTGAATGTTGAGTTTTAAGCCAGCTTTTTCACTCTTCTCTTTTACCCTCATCAAGAGGATCTTTAGCTCTTCTTCACTTTCTGCCGTTAGAGTGGTATCATCTGCATATCTGAGGTTGTAGATATTTCTCCTGGCAGTCTTAATTCCGGCTTGTGATTCATCCAGCCTGGCATTTCTTATGATGTACTCTGCATATAAGTTGAATAAGCAGGGTGATAATAGGATATAAAAATTTCATTATATACCAATTAGTATGACCAAAATCCAGAATACTGACAATATTAAATCTTGACAAAATTTGGAGCAACAGGAACTCTCACTCATTGCTGGTGGAAATGCAAAATAGTGCACTCACTTTGAAAGATAGTTTGGTGTTTTTGGACAAAACTGAACATGTGCGTGTGTGTTCATGCTAAGTTGCTTCAGTCATGCCCAACTCTTTGCGACTCTATGGACTATAGAGCCAGGCTCCCCTGTCCGTGGGATTCTCCAGGCAAGAATACTGGAGTGGTTGCCACAGCCTCCTCCAGCGAATCTTCCTGACCAAGGGATTGAACTCAAGTCTCCTGCATTGCACGTGGACTCTTTACCACTGAGTCACCAGCAATGCCCCAAAACTGAACATACTTTTACTATTTTTGTTGTTGTTAAGTCACTAAGTCATATACAACTCATTGCAACCCCGTTGACTGCAGAATGCCAGGCTTCCCTCACATTCCTTATTTTCTACCCAGATGGGTTGAAGACTTATGTCCAGACAGAAATCTGCACACAGAGGTTTACAGCAGCTTTATTCATAATTGTCAATTGTCAGCTTTGTTCATAATTGTCATTTGGAAGCAGCCAAGATGTCCATCAGTAGGTAAGTGGATAAATAAATTGTGGTCCATCCAAGTAATACAATACTACTGCTGTTCCCCTGTCCCTGGGATTCTCCAGGCAAGAACACTGGAGTGGGCTGCCATTTCCTTATCCAGTGCATGAAAGTAAAAAGTGAAAGTGAAGTCGCTCAGTCGTGTCTGACTCCTAGCGACCCCATGGACTGCAGCCTACCAGGCTCCTCCATCCATGGGATTTTCCAGGCAAGAGTACTGGAGTGGGTTGCCATTGCTTTCTCCAATACAATACTATTCAGCACTAAAAAGAAATGAACTGTCGAGCTGTGAAAAGACCTGGAGGAAACTTCAATATATATGATGAAGTAAAAGAAGTAAAATGAAAAGTTACATGCTGTATACTTCCAACTATATGATACTCTGGAAAAGGAACAATAAAAAGATCAGTGGTTGCCAGGATTTAGGAGGGACTGAAGGTTTAGCCTCTTTTCACATGATCATTGTTCATCTGCATTTGTTTTCTTCCCTGTGCTCCTCCTTTGCTCATTTTTCCCCTGAGCTGCTCTTTTAAAAAAAGGTATTGATTCATATAAGCTCTTTGTAAATTAAGAAAATTATCTTTATAGGCAACATTGTATAAGTTGGAGAAAATATTTTTGTAGCATATATATTGTAAAATGTTCCTTATTTTGCTATTATCTTTTGGTTTTGTCACATAGAAATTTAGAATGTTTATACTGCTAAATTTAGGTTTCTTTTTCTTTTATGTGTTTTTAGTTTAGGTCTTCCTGTGAAGAAGACCTTCTTCTCATTTATAAGTAATCTGCTTTTCTCCATGGATGAAAAATGCCGCATTTAAATTAATTTCCTATATGTATTTGGTTCTATATCTGAATTCTCTACTCAGTTTGTATACTCCTATTCATAACAATTCTTATCATTTTCCTAGATTGGGTTTTCCAGGAATGGAATAAGCATTTTAACAGAATAGGCTATACTTTTTATTTAACATAAGATTAAAATGTTAAGCCTAACAATTTCCTGTTCAAATATTTAGGCTTAGTTATTGAATTGGGAAATTGTGTGCTTATGTGTATGTATATGTGACTGTGCATATAAGTGAGAGAGAGAAAAGAGAGGGTAGATTTCATTGATATAAGTACTTTAATACTTGAAATTAAAAGGAAAAAAATAGTAAAACTGGTTATTTCCCTACATTTCAAGCCTTAGTTGTTAATGGGGTCGTTTGTCAATTTGCTATGATTCTAAAAACTTAAAGTAAGAATTAAAAGTAATACAAAATCTTTAAAAGTAAGTATTTTCTTTCACAAGCTGAAAATAGCAAAGTCAATGTAATTTGTACCTCTGTCCCTATAAAATTTCTGAGTGGTGAATCAGTCTTATCCCCATTTACTGATGATAGAAAAAGGTAAAAAAAAAAAAAAAAAAAAAGTGAAATCTGATTAAAACAAACAGAAGAATCCATGTTAGGACTTGAAACAAACCCCTAAAGAGACGAGTGCTCGCTACATGTTATCTTCATTGATAAAAGCCAGGCTGGAGACTTGTTTGACTTACACTTTTTATTGTTGTTGTTATAAGAAAGAAATTTAGAGATTGAAGTTGATAGTGAGACCTGGAAGAGCATGTTAAACCTTCAACAAAGCTTTCCCAAATGGGTTAATTTTACTTCCAGCATTCAACTGTAGGTAAAATGATCCTTTAGAGAGTATTAAATAAATTTTAGATAAGTCAAACTGAAGCTTCAGAACTATGGGGTAAGGCCAGGAGTAACCTTTTTATCTTTGCTTAGTTTCAGTTATACCTGTGTTTTTACTATTTCAGAAAGAAACTTGGGAATAGATTCTAATCTAATAGTTCATTTTATATATCACAAAGGCACAGTACATATGTTATTTCCTTTCTGATTACATCTTTCTTAAATGTTCTTCTTTCACCAAAATTAAACTGCCTGCTAGGATGTTGCCTTTCTCAAAGTGGAGGATAATTCTATGCAGGTATTATATTCACTATCTTAGCCCCTTGCTTTTTATGAAAATAACATAGATTCAAAAATGAATCTTTTAAAAACCTTGGCTCTCTCTTTCCTATTTCCCTCTGACGCTTCTTGTGTGGATTTATCAGATGAAAGATACTCTATCAGCAGTACCACTATTATCTCCCCACTTCCGAATCCTCATGCTTTCAGTTGAAGAAATCTGATCCCCAAATGGAAGAAATCTATACTCTTTTCTATTTGTAAAGACAGCTGCAAGTAATTGTTTAGTGTCTCCGTTATTTCCTTTTTCATTGTCTCTAATTCCCCCTGTTATTATTATAAGTGCACACAATTTTTCCTTGATGTTGTCCTCTTAAATACACACACTGCTTACAAAACATTTTAAAAATTTCTTGGTTATAATGTTCTGCTTTTTCGCATGCTTACTATTTAATTTTCCTTCTTTAATTTTTGATTGTTTACAATTTTCCCCTTTATAAGCCAGATTTTTTCCTTTTACTTTAATGACTGATTTTTTTTTTCCTTTCACAATATGGATTATTTAATACCCAGAAGAAAAGAACAAATGCCTCTTCTATCTTAACTTCAGCAGCTTTTGTCTTATTTCAGTCCCTTTGGGACCCTGGGAAGCCTACTTCCAAGTGACGAGCAAAAGCACAAGAGTTCCCAGGCTCTGGAAGAGCTCCTTTTTCTTCTCATGCATCTCCACCAACCTGAGTATGCAGAGTGTGCTGGCTGCTGGCCAGGCCTTAGCAAGAACAGTATTGCCACATACACATATTTGTCTACTTGGGGCTCACTCTGGCTTGCTTAGTTCTGGGGGTGCTTTCTCTGAACACAATTCTTCCAGATTCTCTGTAATTCTTCCAATAAGTAGTTTTGTAACCCTTTGGCTTCATTCAAAACACTAGAGGTACCTTACCAGGTAGAATAGTCCAGTTTGGGGCAAGCTGCGCTAGGGAGGCACCATGCACCGTTAGTGTCCCAGAGAGTCAATACCCTTTGTACTTCACTTTTCAACACCTCCCTGTTGGAAGTCACATAGAAGAAGACATCTAGACATTTAGAGACCTCTCATTAAATCAGTCTTGCTATTTTAGCAACATGCTTCTACTTGAAGCTAGGAGGCTTCCCTGATGGTTCAGAGAATAAAGCATCTGACTGCAAGGCGGGAGACCTTGGTTCGATCCCTGGGTCGGGAAGATCCCCTAGAGAAGGAAATGGCAACCCACTCCAGTATTCTTCCCTGGAGAATCCCATGGACGGAGGAGCCTGGGATAGTCCACGGGGTCGCAAAGAGTCGGACACGACTGAGCGACTTCACTTTTCTTTACTTGAAGCCAACCTCTGTACTACACTATTGCTATTTACCTCACAGACTTTGCCCCTATGACAGCCTTCTATTGGTAATACCCTCCCCTTAACAGTTCACATAACTCCTACTCATTCTTTATTTAAAGACAGCTTTCATTTTTATCAAATATATGTATATTTAGTTCAAAAGGTCAGTTACTCCTACCAGCTATGTTAAGGTCACCAACATTCTCTGGTCTCCTTTTCTTTTTCTCCCTACCTAGAGATAATCACTTCCTCTCCTATACTTTATTCTCTAGTTATTTATATTTTAGGCATTATTTGTTGATATCCGAGTAGGGAAGGTAAGAATTTGGTTTCCCCCCTGCTCCTCTATCCTCTAATACTTACTATATCAATGGTACCAACAAAGAAAGATTATAGATTAGGTTGGTGAAGTTAGTATTTACATTATTATTTATTATATAACTGGACCTGAATTGTATAGTAAACAGTGATCATTTTTCCTACCTATGCAACCTGTTTTGTTTTATTTTTTCCCTTACTGGATGTAATACTTTCTGGTTTTTGTTTGCTTATTTTTCTATGTATTTAAAAGAGGCCAATTCTGAACACTGTCAGTTGCCTAAATTGCCTCTCAATACTTTCATTCACATCTGCAATCCTAACAGTTTCATCTTCTGCAGGGATCTCTCTTAGAACATTCTGACCTGCTTTAGTCTGCCCAGGCTGCCCTTCATATCGGTGCACAGCTGTTACTGTCAGAGTCCCATTTGCCACCATCTCAGGGATTCTCTTTGCCACTGATCTGTATTGGATCCCCTGCTCTTGTTTCAAGGTTGCATCATCCTCTCTGATTACTCTGAGGATATTAAACATAACTTTTGAGACTTCTTTTTGCATAATTTCTGTTTCCTCCACATTGCTTTTTTTTCTGTTTATTTTCCTAGAATTTTCAATAGTCCTGGATGTCTGTTCAAGTTTAGGAGTAAGGAAATAAAACTTATTGGAAGCTCTGAGCATGTGAGTAGGATGAATTGACAGTATTATCATTGTGGGCTGATTTGGCTCAGTTGATATGGGAGAACTCCTGATTTCAGTATCTTTTTGTCTTTTCTCATTGGCTAAATATTTTCTCCAGAAGAGACTTGTGAAATCTCCTGCCTGGAGGGCAAATATCCAGCAGCCAACATTTGGAAACTGAGAGGAGGAAGCAAACTAGAGTATTATTTCCATTTTTAGTAAAGTATACCTTGATTCCCCCTGTCCAGAGACTATGTCACTCAGCCAACTGTTTTTAGTCTCCAAATTTTGTTATTCTCTTCCCCTCTTTTACAAGTTTTTAAAAAGTGGACGACAGAGGATGAGATGGCTGGATGGCATCACTGACTCGATGGACGTGAGTCTGAGTGAACTCCGGGAGATGGTGATGGACAGGGAGGCCTGGCAAGCTGCGATTCATGGGGTCGCAAAGAGTCGGACACGACTGAGCGACTGAACTGAACTGAATGTGCATACAGAAAAGCACAAAAATTTTAAATATATAGCCTGATGAATCCTGACAAAGTAAACACATTTGTGTAATTACTGCCTAGATCACATTATAAAACATTACAACACCTGGGAAACCTTCTCTTTCATTCCCTTCATCTAATCAAAAGTATCTACTATTCTAAATTCCGTGACTTTTATCAGTCTTATCAGTTCGAGCTGTTTTTGAATTTTATATGGATTGCATCATTCAGTATGTTTTCTTCTGTGTCTGGCTTTCTTTGTTCCGCGTAATGTTTGCAATATTCAATAATATGCTGAGTAATTATAGTCCTTTGTGTGAAATACTACAATTTCCTTATTCTATTGCTAAATGCATATTTGGATTGTTTCCAGTTTGGGGCTAATATAACTAACGCTGCTGTGGATATTATATATCTTTTTGGTGAACATATACATGAATTTCTTTGTATATATACCCAGAGGTAGAATTGTTGGATCATAAAAGCATATGTTTGTTTTACTTTGGTAGGTACAGCTGAAAAATTGTCTAAAGTTTTTGTAACGATTTATGTTCCTACCAGCAATGTAAGAGTTCCAGTTGCTCCATGTCCTCAGGAGCTCTTCATATTAAATCAGTTCTTTTAGTCTTTCCCCTCTAGGGATGTTGTGATAGCTCACTGTGGTTTTAATTTACATACCTCTGATGACTAATTATGTCAAGACCTTTTATGTTTATTTGTTATCATTATTTATAAAGTGCCTGTTCATGGTCTTTAGAAGAAAATTTTTTAAAAAGTGATATTTTTCATATATGCTAAACAACCTTGATTTCACTGTAATATATTATCCATCTTTGTATAACTGGACTTAATTTGCTAATATTTTGATTAGGATTTAGTATCAGTACTCCAGAGATTGGACAGCAATTTTATAATCTTGCTTTTTCTTATCAGATTTTGATCATCAACTTTATCCTGGACTGGCAAGTTTTTCCTCGTTATACTCTCTTAGAGAATTTGTATAAAATAGGTGTTATTTACTTATAAACATTAGGAAGAATTTTTGTTACAGATTCAATTTTTCATAAATATGAAATTTTCATATTTTCTTTTTGCCAGTTATAAGAGCTGTATTTTGTATGAATTTATTGATTTCATCTAAATATTCAAATTTATTGGCATAAAGTTTTTCAGAGAATCCCCTTATTATTATTTCTTTTTTTGATTCTGTAGGGACTATAATTCTGTCCCATGTTTCTCTTCTATTATTGGTTCTCCTCTACCTTTTTCTTTCTTATCTTCACTCTTGATGTTTATAAATTTCATAATTCCTTTCAAAGAATCAAACTCTTGACTCCCTGATCTTTTCTATTGTGTTTTTATTTTCTTCATCATTCAGTTCTTCATTCATTCATTTATTCTTATTATTATCTTTCTTTTGCTTTGGGAAGTATTTAATTTACTGTTCTTTTGATTGCTTTTTAGGGAGGTAATTTAGGTAATAGGTTTTCAGCTTTTTCTTCGAACACAGGCTTTCACTGCATTCTGAGGGCTTTCATATACATTTTTATAAATTTCATTTAGTTCAAAGTATTCTCTTTTCAATTGATTTCTTTAACATATAGTCTATTTATTAGCATATTACATAAGTTCCAAAAATTTGGTGATTTTCTACTTTCTGCAATTAATTTCTAATTTAATTGCTTTATGACTAGAAAACATAACATGGCCATAGTAAGTTTTCACAAGATTAGTCATTATATCAGTGTGTGACAGTGGCTATTACTTAAGTATGATCTGCTTCTACTTTACTCATTTCTCCTCCTTTTAATAGTTCTGAGGCCTTGGGTAAGTCAATTTACTTCTCTTAGGCTTCAGTTCAGTAAAGTTCAGTTGCTCAGTCGTGTCCAGCTGTTTGTGATCCCATGGACTGCAGCACACCAGGCCTCCCTGTCCATCACTAACTCCCAGAGTTTACTCAGACTCACGTCCATTGAGTGGGTGACACCATCCAACCATCTCATCCTCTGTCATCCCCATCTCCTCCTGCCTTCAATCTTTCCCAGCATCAGGGTCTTTTCAAATAACTCAGCTCTTCGCATCAGGTGGCAAAGTATTGGAGTTTCAGCTTCAACATCAGTCCTTCCAATGAATATTCAGGACAGATTTCCTTTATGATGGACTGGTTGGATCTCCTTGCAGTCCAAGGGACTCTCAAGAGTCTTCTCCAACACCACAGTTCAAAAGCATCAGTTCTCTTAGGCTTAGTTTCATGAAATAGAAATATGGAAATATGAGTTTTAATATTCCTTTCATAGCTCAAATATATTTTCTAGGTTGCCTTTTCTCCTCTTAACTAGAATTAAGCAGCATGATAATAAAAAGGAATCCATAGAGCAAACTTCATTATTTTTTAACATACTGAATATTGTAATTGTTAAAATAATTGCTGTTTCACCAAACCATGGATTGAATTTTGTTTAAATAAGAATAAGGTATAGAGTCTCCCCTGACAGTCCAGTGATTAAGACTTGGCTTTCCAATGCAGGGGATGTAGGTTCCATCCCTGGTTAGAGAGCTAAGATCCCACATGCTTCATGGTCAAAAAAACCTAAACATAAAACAGAAGCAATATTGTAACACATTCAATAAAAACTTTAAAAATGGTTCACATCCAAAAAAAATCTTAAAAAATAAGAATAAGACATATACTTATTTTTTTTTAGAGAGTTATTATTGTTCAGTTGCCAAGTTGTGTCCAACTCTTTGTGGACCCCAAGGACTGTAGCCTACCAGACTTCTCTGTCCCTGGGATTTCCCAGGCAAAAATACTGAAATCCATTGCCACTTCCTTCTCCAAGGGTTCTTCCCAACCCAGGGATCAAACCAGTGTCTCCTGTGGTCTCCTGCGTCTCCTGTGTTGGTAGGTGGATTCTTTACCACTGAGCCACCAGAGAAGCCCCTTTTAAAAGGGTATGTAATAAGGCATGCCTCATTTCATGAAAGATCATGAATGAAATGGAGAAGGCAATGGCACCCCACTCCAGTACTCTTGCCTGGAAAATCCTATGGATGGAGGAGCCTGGTGAGCTGCACTCCATGGGTCACTAAAAGTCGGACATGACTGAGTGACTTCACTTTCACTTTTCACTTTCATGCACTGGAGAAGGAAATGGCAACCACTCCAGTGTTCTTGCCTGGAGAACACTGTTCTGTCCCCAGGGACAGGGGAGCCTGGTGGGCTGCCGTCTATGGGGTCGCACAGAGTCAGACACAACTGAAGCGACTTAGCAGCAGCAGCATGAATGAAAACATTGAAATACCCCAAGAAAGCTAATCTTATTATGGAGAGACTGAGGAAATCCTAGAAATCTTGGAAAATTGCAAAAGAAAAATTATTGTAACACAAATTTTAGCCTCCAGTCACAGAGTACTCTCTTCTAAATGCAGCTTGCTCTTGACATATTTCATTAATAAGCACTGTGCTTTACAACGAATGAGCCAAGGTTATTTCAGACACATGGCAAATGCTTTCTTCTTGACCTATGTATTGGAAATACTTGCTGATTTTTCTACCAATAATGATATTTTTGTTTTTTTTTAGAATTTTGATTCTTAATGAAGGGTCAAGATTGATGTTAGGAAGTAGGTTGAGATTTTTTTTTGTTCACAGTTTTTGAGCTTTTTTAAAAGATTAAAATAAAAAATACAGTAGCAAGCTCTTCTAGTTTGTTAGGCATTGTAGTAAAGCACACTGATTATTTTACACTATGGGAAGCTTTTTCACATATTGAGAGTTGTGGTCACTTGTTTTGCTATTTGATAATAGGTATGCATTGTGAAAAGATTTTCCTCCCATCTAGTTAATTAGAATATCTATTATCTCCAATGTGTGTGTGTGTATGTATGTATGTATTTTTGATGAAAACATTTAAGTCTTAATGTTGTAGCAATTTTAGCTACAGTGTTACCAGTTGTAGTCACCATATTTTACATTAGATCCTCAGACCTTACTCATCTTGTAGCTGAAGGTTTGTACACTTTTACCAACCTCTCTCACTTTCCCCCACTCCCACTTCAACCCCTAACAACCACTTTTCTACTCTGTGATCACTTCTAATTGCTATTCCAGAGTCCAGGTTGATTTATATACCTTTAAGGTGGTTTAACCTGGGACTATCTTGGACACAGAAAGGCT
The DNA here is from genome assembly GCA_006410635.1 of Cephalophus harveyi. Lineage (NCBI taxonomy): Eukaryota > Metazoa > Chordata > Mammalia > Artiodactyla > Bovidae > Cephalophus > Cephalophus harveyi. Next base: position 14,018 of record SJYT01034298.1, on the reverse strand, counting down.
TGGATTCCCTATTAATAAAATACTAGAACTTTCTGAGATTGGTCTAGTGATTGGTCCTACATGCAAAAACATATTTTCCTAAGAGATAGCCTGTTTTTTTCCCTTGGTAGAAGAAAAAGCAGTATTAAGCTTGAAATTTTCTGATATTTCTTATCCCCATACTCAAAACAAGATAGTGAATCATTTCTGTTTCCTCACGAAGAGGCATAGTTATCCTTAAAAACTATCTTGTTTTTATGGCTTCAGGTTTTATTTCCTAAACTTCTTCTACCCTGCCTTTCCACAGTGGCATACAAGCTTACTTTGCCTTTGGTTTCTACTCTGTTTCTAGTCTTTGTCTTTCTTTCTTCCTGGACTTAATATTATGAACTATCCCTTTTTTCCCTGGTGTATCTTTGTTTGGGACTTAAAAATTGCTTTCCCACTTTTTATGCTCTGTGGCTATGGTCATTGAAACTATCTCCATCCTTAACCTTGGATGTTGGAGAGCATCTTTCCAAGTGTCTATTTTAAAGTCCATGAGAATAAGTCCCAAGGAAGTAAAGAATCTCACCTCTTAGGGTCTCTTCTCTTCTAGGAGAAGAACTCAGACAGGAGTATGTGTGAGTTCCCACTGGCATTTCTCATCGTTTAAATGGAAGAAAGTTTAAGAGAAAGAGCCTAGAGAAAAATGGTTTGCTCTACTTTATGGGCCAAAGCTAGCTACTGCCATGCACCATTAATTTAAATTCTGAAGTTTAAGAATCAGTGCCTCCTTGTCAGATTCTTTGACAAGGACTAGCTTACTCTAAGGATTTTTATCCTCAGTATTAGTGATATTTTTCTGCCTGGTTTGGTGGTTTAATCGCTAAGTCGTGTCCAACTCTTGCGATCCCATGGACTGTAGCCTGTCAGGCTCCTCTGTCTATGGGATTCTCCAAGCAAGAATACTGGAGTGGGTTCCCATTTCTGCCTAGATAATTTCAAAATACAAATAATAATAGCAGCAGCAACAACAAAAACATAACATTTATTGAGAACTCTCTCTGGTTCCAACCAATTTTATATATATTCTCTCATTTAACACAACAACATAGTAAGTTAGGTTATATCATAATCCTTCCCAGGTAGCTCAGTGGTAAAGAACCTGCCTGCCAATGCAAGAGACACATGTTTGATCCCTGGATTGGAAAGATCCACTGGAGAAGGAAATGGCAACCCACACCAGTATTCTTGCCTGGGAAATCCCATGGACAGAGGAGCCTGATGGGCTACAGTCCATGGGGTCACAAAAGAGTCAGACACAACTTAGTGGTTAACAACAAATAATTATTCTCATTTGAAAGAAGAGGAAACTAGGGTTTTAGAGAGGTAAATAAATTGCCTAAGGTCACATAACTAGTATATATTGAAACTTGTAATAAAATCCAGTGGGCCTGGCTCTTAGTTGCTAGGAATATCACCTTCTTCTTTGCTCCATGGTTTAATAATACAAAATGATTTCTGAGACATGTGGTCTGGCTTATTATTAATGCTAAATTAGATATTCTATATCAGAAACTCTTATTTTTGATAGCATGTGACCAAGAATGTCCAAGCAGTAATAGGCTTTTACACTTAGTACAGTGTTTTAGATATAGGACATATTTTCAGTATTTGGCCCACATATTGATCCTATATGGATGCTTCCATAGAGAGGAAAAGATTGATTTTTACAGAAATCATGGAATTGCCCATGGTCACATGCAAATGGCAGAATTAAGACATGGGGCACAGTCTTTTGACAAATATGTCATTCTTCTTTACATAGGGTGCTATATTACTGCTTACCAGAATTACTCCAGGGACTTATCTGGTGGTCCAGTAGGTAGGACTCTGGGATCCCAATGCAGGGAGCCCAGGATTAGGGAGCTAGATCTCACATGCTGTAGCTAAGAAGTTCACATGCTTCAACTAAGGTCCCGCAAGCTGTAACTAGGATTCACTGCAGCCAAATAAATAAACAATTTTTTTTGTTAAAGAATGACTCCAAAGTATCTGTGAAATGGAATTTCATCTGTTTGGTAACATAAGGTTACATCTGTGTGATATAACCTAGCTTATTATGTTGTTGTCTTAAATGAGAGACTATATATAAAAATTCCATCTTCCTGGTAGCATCTCCAGAAAGATGATAATGGTAATCAATCATAAGAATATTTCCAATATTTTTTACAGAGTAGAATTCCACACCATTTATGATCTTATGTGTCCGGAGGAAGACAGATATCCTATAGGGTTTCATGAAGCACTCTCATCTTAGTCACCAGGAGAAAGAGAACCTCTGATGCCTTTATACCCACTATTCCTACCACACCCCTGCGCATTATTAGAAAGTCAGCCTTCCAATTATAGCACCTCCTGGGATAGCAGTTGGTTCCACTCCACCGAATCTATGGTAACTTCTATGTCACAGATTTAATTTTTATCTAATGTGATATGTTGAATTGCACTATCACATAATTTTAGTAACTTTTTATATGTCTATTGGGAATATATTCCCAACTGCTGCAGCAGGGTGCTGCGATTTCTTGAGTGAATCCTTTGATTAAAAGGAAAACTTTGTGGGGGGAGATGCTACTTGAGGCTAAACTGAAAGTGCCAGCGACTCAGTAGAACCTAGACAATTAAAAAAACTCAAATGCAGCATTTATTACCTCTGCTTAAGCAATGTATCAGAGATCAAAATACTAGAGCAGAGTTTCACTTGTTATTTAAATTCTAACCAAGGTCATCCTAACAAATAGCTTTATATATTGTCAGAAACACCAGCAAGGGCAAATCCTTAACAAATGACTGATTATAAAGAGAGATTGTTACTAGAATATTCTAGATATAGAAGTCAAGTCATTTTTGCAAACTTTAAGACAGGAAAGGAAAGAGGAAAGCATTTGGATACTCTGTTAAACAGTTTGCAGGTTACATAATTTTCAGTAATGAGCTAGTAAACCAGGTCTCTAGGGGGTTGGAAACCCTAACTTTTAGTTTTATGGCCAGTATTCTCACTATGGCTGATTTCAGGCTACCAACATGAAGCCACTGCATGCCAAATTTAAAAAAGATGCATACATTTATTTCTCACAATCAGTAAGAGCCAACTATAGCATGCCATTGAATCCTCACTATAATTTTATGAGGTAGGTATTATTATCAGAGATATTAAGTCACTATGGCTGGAAAATTGTAGCAGTTCAATTGAAATTGAAATATTAAGAGTTCTATTCTTTTCTGCTATTCTACTATGCCTAACATGTATATATGGAAAGCTTTCCCTGTGCTAAGAATGGGAAGACATATTGCCCTAGTAACCTAAAAATAATGAAGAAGAAATGCATGAAGCCTTTAATCTTGGCATTATGTTGATTCTGTACCCACCCACATGGGAATTGTGAAAGCAGTTTTCAGGATTTCTAAGAAATTTACAATAGAAAGAAATTTACTGAATCCAAAAATGCAGTATAGTGGAAAGAAAACATCTGATATATCTTCCAGGTTTTTTTTTTTTTTTTTTTTTCTGTGTACATACTTATTTTAGGGCTTCCCTGGTGCTGCTACTTCATAAGGGATGTGAGTTCGATCCCTGGGTTGGGAAGATCTCATGGAGGAGGCCATGGCAGCCCACTCCAGTGTTCTTGCCTGGAAGATCTCATGGACAGGAGCCTGGTGGGCTACAGTGGATAGAGTCGCAAAAAGTTGGATAATTGGATACAGCTGAAGCAACATAGCACACACACATACTTATGTTACTGCTTAAAGAGGTGGGAACACAATCGTGCCCATAATGTTTTTGAAATGGGGAAGAATTAAATGTAATTAAGACCCCTCTTCCCTGCTATTCTGTTAAAGGAATATGAGCCTGTTCTGCTTTTCTAGTTTGTCTCAGGAAGAATTTGATAATGCCATAGGATAAGACAACAACAGGCCCATTCTCAAATGGGTCCAAAGTGATCAAAGGTGTTTCAGTTTATTTTGATTGATTCCTCATCTGTTTCTATTTTCTGTTTAATTGGAAAAAATTGACAAGGAGTGCTTAGTGTCTAAACCTATTTAATTCAATTTCAAATTTTGTTTACAAAACTCGGACAGGTACTTAGGCTCATAGTCTTATAGAAGCCTGCTATGCCTTACTACTGTTTTAATTAGGTTACCTAGAATAAGTGATTTTCTTAAAATTATGCTAAAAGTAGAGCTTCACAAGAATTTACAACATTGTCTGGTAGTTGTTTATAGAGGTTTTAATGCTTCAGTGGCCTGAAAGACTGAAAGAACCTCTCTAAGTAGCTAATTTACCGTCTGTCTAACACTGTGTTTTTGACAGTTATACAGTCAGTTGAAATAGAGCTCAACTGCCTCTTTGCTCTCAGTTCCTTGTCAAGTTGATTCCATTCCTAGGGTACTATAGCATCATGGAGATACAAGTTTAGAGGCTCATAGGATTGAAACAGTTAGTGAAAATTATGGCATCTCAAAATGATAGCTGGACTATCTGGATTTCGAATAAGAATTTTTGGAAGGAAATCTAGAGGTTTATGTGTGGACACAAAGTGGGAGGCAGATGATAGGGAAATGACTCTCTTGCAGGTCTTCCTTTCCTGATTCTGTCTGTGTATCTTGGCTGACCTTTAGTAACAAAGGCAACAGACATCAGAGGCTACTTTCTTTGGAGTCAGTGAGAGTTAATGAGGAAGGAGACATCATACCTTCTCTCTCAGCCCTCATGACAAACTCTCCCCAAACCCCTTCACTGTTCATGTTGGCTGACCAGCCTTGGCCATAGTAGAGGTGATATATATATAGATGGGTCATTTAACCTCACTGTGCCTAAGTTTTATCGCCTGAAAAATAGAGATAGTAATGAAACCCAAGTCATAGACCGGTACGCAAAATGCTTCTATATGAATGCTATATACGTGTTCACCCAGATAAAGTTGCCTAAACTAGATGATGTAGCACATGATTTCAATGTTCTGGCTATATCTTCCAGAATCTTCTGACATTCACTCTGTGTGCTGAAGACTGTTATGGCAAGCACCAGCCAGAGGTCTTTTTTCCTGTCACAGGTTGGCTTGCTGCTGCTGCTGCTGCTGCTAAGTCGCCTCAGTCGTGTCCGACTCTGTGCGACCCCATAGACGGCAGCACGCCAGGCTCCCCTGTCCCTGGGATCCTCCAGGCAAGAACACTGGAGAGGGTTGCCATTTCCTTCTCCAATGCATGAAAGTAAAAAGTGAAAGGGAAGTCGCTCAGTCACGTCAGACTCTTCGTGACCCAGTGGACTGCAGCCCACCAGGCTCCTCAGTCCATGGGATTTTCCAGGCAAGCATACTGGAGTGGGGTGCCATCTCCTTCCCCACACAGGTTGGCTTACATGAAGACAAAGCTTAATCTGTAAACATAGTGCTTCTGGAAGGAGTCCCACGGCAATGACAGAAAGGATGTTGATGGATAAGTACTTGGCTTCTTGTCCTTCAGTTGAGATCATTCTGGAGTGTGTTCTATACTGTTTCCTCAAGGTCTCCAGGGAGATTAAGCTCTAGTTGCCCACAGTGGTAACTGGTTTGATAACACATACTTTACTGACTTTCTTCTCTGTATCTTTCACTCTCTCTTCCCATCTTTTCCTTCCCTTTTCCTTCCATCTTTTTCTCTCCTTTTTTTTTGCCTCCCTACTCTATTTCCCTACTATTGTTGCCTGGGATCACCTCCTAAATAAACTACTTGCATTTGAATCCTTTTCTCCGGGTCTGCTTCTGGGAGAACCTAAATCAAGACAAGTTTCATGACTTTTTAGGAGTATTATTAATGGCTATTAGACTGAGGACATTGTTATTAAAGAATTTCATTGAGATAGCATATTTTATTTAAAATTTCTAATGGGCATGTAGGTTTTTATGCTCTGTATTTTGTATATTAAGATTTCTTTCTTAAGTAGCAAAAAGTTCTGAAATTAGAGGCAGAGGACCCAAGTTACTGTTGACCAACTAGGTGAATGCATTTTTTAAAAAATTATCAGTTTTATCGTGTGATACTAATATATATCCAACATTGTAATAAATAAGATAATGTCCATAAAAGGCTTCTGCAGAGCCTACATTTATTGTATCATTAGCACTCTTCTCAATGGGTTTTGTTGTTGTTATTGTTCTTAGAATTTTCACCACTTGATGCAGATTCATCCTGTGAAATTCTGTGAAGTAAAAATATATTCATTTATACTAAAAAGAGAAATATTGTGACCATATTGTTATAACCTATCTTCTGTTACTCAATTTTGGTTAACGTTTTAATTTCAACTTTGCAACAACCTTATATTCCTTCTATTTCAGAAGCTGCCTGGTGATCTAGCCATAGTTTGTGTGTCTTGTAGCAAGCAGGGTAATATATTTTTGAGCTGTGTCCCCCAAAACTTGGACTCTAAGTTGCAAACTGCATGAGATGTTTTGATTAATAATGTCAAGAATATTTATTTTTCCATTATGCAAACAATTCATGTGCTGTTTGACTAATGCTTATGCCAAGTATGAATTTACCAAACTACTCAGCCACAGGCAAATTCAAACTGTATAGCTTTTCCCTGTGACTAAAAAGTAATGAAAAAGACATGCATAGCCATAAAAATAAGGACCATTATATTGCTTATTATATTAGCTAGTTCAGAAAGAAGTGATCATTAAGTAAACTACTTATTTAAAAAATTATTTAGAAAGTTAAGCCCTGTGAGAGTGAAGAGACTAACACTGCACCCCCTTCTCTGTAAGACTTGACATTAGACAAATTTGGAGGAAACCACAGTGTCCTTGGCTGAGGCTCCCTGACAGGAAAGAATCACAGTAGTGACAGATGGGAAAACATGACAAGAGAAAGTAAGTTTGGGCTTCAACAAGGTTTGAGGATAGGTCTGGCCTTGGCAGGTCTTGTGCTAAGCCTTCATGTCCTTAGGCCTTGCCAGCCTGGTGCAAGAGTCAGGACTTGGCAGCAGTGGGGTGGCCCTAGGAATCTAAAGGTACACAGGTCACACTGTTGCTGTGGGAGTCTCATTCCGTTTCAGTGTCCCTTGTGACAGTGCCCACAGCGTAGTTCCATTAGAGGCTTTTCCTGTCATTGAGAAGAATGGTGGGAATCCTCTGGCTGAATAATTGTGATTGCAGGTGACTTGGGGTAAAAAGCTGCCTGCCAATATAGGCATGTGGGTTTGTAAGTGATTAATTAGAATAATAAAAAGGATGTGTCTGTGTTTATATGTCCAGGCTGGTAAAGCAAGTTACTCTGATTCAAATATTTTTCATGTTATCATGGATTTTAATGCCTGCCGAGAGAACAGACCGTATCTTATTTTATCTTTTCTCTATTATTGAACACTAACGTCTTTTGTGTGAGGCATCTCTGACTGAATCTAGTATTATTGTAGCCTTATTAGTATAACAGTAGTAGGCATACATTTTCCAGGTGTTGAAAAATAGCAGTTACATTATAAAATAAGTTATTTAGAACACAAACTTTATTCTCTGAAACATGATGAATTTAGCCTCCTTGTTATCTTGTATTCAAAGGGCAGGAGGAACCTTTGCCAAGAGTGGGACATGATAGGGAGAGGGGGCCTCAGAGAGCAAAGAGCGCAGTCTGTGCTTGAGTTCTGTCTTTTCCAGGACACCTTTGATCAAAGGAGGGTCGGGGTAGTATTATGTGTAGGATGGAAGGTCCTCATCCATTAGATGTAAGAGGCCAAGACTCTCCCCAGTGAGTCCCCAGAAACAAGCAGGGCCCAACACATAGTAAGTGTTTGCTACATATTTTGTGAGTATTTGAATGAATGAATATTTCTACTAAGCACTGAGGGAACAGATTACAAGACTATGTACACATTCCAGAATTAAAGGATCAGATTTGTGCAAAGTTGCCATAATTTTGGAAATGCTCTTTAACCTCAGGAAGTCCAGTTTCTTATATGAAAAATTGGTAATGATTTCTATATTTACCTATATAAAAAGCATAATATTATATTAAAAGTGGGTTCATGTGGCTCCGTTTCATATCATGTTATGTCATTTCAAGATATTATTTTCCCTGATAGCAGTTATGTGATCTTCTGCACCTGGATCTAAACAACAACAACAACAACAACAGAAAAGTAATAAAGCGCCACTTATTTCAGAGAAAATGATAATAATAATAGTTCATGGCCATAAATTATACCTACAGTTGATAGGAGATGACTTTAGGCCTGTATTTCTGAGTATACGTGGGGATGCAAAGAGTTGGACATGATTTAGCGACTAAACAACAATATTATTACTTTTACTTGATTGCCCTCCAGTTTCCATTCATTTGAGAATTGTGGCAAAGTGAGACTATAAGTGCCACTTTTAAATTGGAGAATTTGGGGAACTACAGAATGGAGTTTTCTTTTGTTTTGCTTCCAGAATATAGTTTCTATTGTGTTCTGGGAACATGGTGGCCTGTGGAGTAATAGGTCCAGTCAGGACCCCCCAGGTACATTGTCTTGAAAGAAGGGCCGAGAAGAATCGTGACGTCTTTTTTATTTATTTATATTTTTTGTAGACATGAAGAAATAAAATTTCTGCTACAAAATAGAGAGTGAATTTAAAAGTTCTGCTTTTGTGAGCACTGAAAGGAAACTGGTTGAGCAATAAAATAAGTTCAGGACACAAGTGGTGATAAAAACAGTCTCTTAAAAGGGATTAAATCTCTATAATCAACAAAATGCAATTAACATATACTAAGTCTCAGTACAGCCTCTGTAATCCTTCTTCTAAAATATCAGGAACTGAGACTCAGAATGATTAGGGGCCTTGTCCACTGCATGACAGGGGCCTTGTAACTGAGGATTAGAGTTTGAGTTTTCACTTTCCTTCTACCACAACCTCTCCATGCTGCTGTTGAAGGTGCCAGAATCTTAGCATCTTTATGTCTTTCTCTCCTAAGTCATTTAGCCATAGTTCCAGAATATGTTTGCAAAAGAAATGAATGTCCCTCTGAAACTCAGCGCCTTTAACATATATGTTATCTGTATAGCTCCATATACAAACTCTTACAAGTAACATGAAAGCTTGAGGTATTTATTCCTTCTTTTTCCTCTCCCCTTTCCTTTCATGCATGTCCAGAAGGTATTCTTTTCATCCTGCCATTTCCTAGAGGAAAGAAAAATAGGAATTTTTCTTCTTTATCAAGGCTAATATTCTGACTGCTTTTTGTTTAAATTTAAAAAACAAAAACAACCAAGAAAATCCTTTCTGTGGGCTTAACTGGTTATCCCAGTTCTCTCTAATATGTGCTCAGAGATTCTAACAATTTCTATTTCCTGGCCACAAGACTTTTTGATAGAAAATTGGAACAAGAGAAAGGTCTGTTCCCTTTTGGAATGCCCTCCACACAGAAGCCTAGGAGAAAAGTTGTAGCATATGTTCGAGACCCCAGCTTCTAGGAGTCGGGCCAGAATAGGCAGCGTGAAATAGGAAAAGGTGATTGTTTTTACTTTTAAGCTTTGGTTCCCTTTTTAAAGAATTCCATTTTTTGTGTCCATGGAAAGCAAATAGAATTGATTCTGAAGTGGATGCTGCTCAGACTTCCTGATTGTCAAAGCAGAAGTGAGGAGACAGAATAAAATGAATGAGTGTGTATATATTTGTTTACTTTCACACACACACACACACACACACACACACACACACTTGCATGGGCACACAGGATAAAGCAACAACATTTTAAAACACAATATAATCTGTGAAACAAAGCACATCTTCGATTTCAAGTAAGAATGAATAAAAATGAGTGTATCTCTAGAGTAGGAGTCAACAAGCTTTTTCCATAAAGAGCCAGAGAAAGAAATATTTTAGACGTGGTTGGCAACGTGGTCTCTGTCTCAAATGTTCAACTCTGCTGTTGTAGCACAAAACAGCCTTAGCACACAAGCAGATGAGCACGTCTGTGTCCCAATAAAACTTTGTTTATGAGCACTTAAATTTGAATTTCATATAACTTCACATCATTAAACATTATGTTTCTTTTGATTTTTTCCCCACCACTTCAAAAAACAAAAGCCATTCTTAGCTTGTGGGCTGTACAAAAGCAGGCACTGAACCCAGATTTGGCCCATGGGTCCCTAGAGGAAGGGTAATGCTAGTATACGAGTGGTATGAAATATGAAAGACATTTCTTTTCATTCTCTTGTGAAGTGGTGACCAGATGAGCATATTTCCCCATGTGCCTCCTCATTCTCCTTATGCAGAAAAGAAATTTACAAAAGTTATGTCCATTAAAATCATATCTCTGAAATTCTCTTAATCATCAATGGGCATTTTTAAAAAAGTTTACTTGCATTTCTCTGTCTTTATATTTAAGAGAAATCTAGTGGTCAAAGGAAGAATATCTTAAATCAAGATTGGGAATTGATGGGATTGTCCCAGAAATCCATACCAATATACCATCAGGTTAATTTTCTGTTAACCTGTACAATAGAACTGTCACATAATACTGAAAACATTAACATGATTGCAATCAAATAAAATAATGTGTGTTATCAGTTCAGTTCAGTTCAGTCGCTCAGTCGTATCCGACTCTTTGCGACCCCGTGGACTGTAGCCTACTAGGCTTCTCCGTCCGTGGGATTCTCCAGGCAAGAATACTGGAGTGGATTGCCATTTCCTTCTCCAGGGGATCTTCCCGACCCAGGGATCGAACCCGGGTCTCCCGCATTAGAGGCAGACGCTTTAACCTATAGTGTCCTGCATATGTGTGGGGAAAGAGTCTGTTTCTAACTGAACTCAAAAAAAAAAAAAAAAACCAAACCAACTCGTTAAGAAAGCAAACCACTTCTGATGAAGGGAACATGAGTATAAGTGCATATCTACAAATCTTTATTTTTAAGGCATCCTTTCCCCAATTTCCTTTCCTTATCACTTTAATTGTGCCCATAACTATGGGCACTCAGATTTAGTTGGGGTATAATTTGAAAGAATGTCTGACTATGCCCATAAACATAAATTTTTACATTTAATTGTTGCCATAAATCCCAGATGTGAACAACAAAATAGACATTTACCTGTGGGAGTGAGAATCATCCAGATAACTGCTATCCAATTGTTGTCTGTAGATCAGGAGTATCAGCATTACAAAGAAGCTTATTGGAAATGTCAGACTCCACCCTCCAACTTCACTGAATCAATATCTGCATTTCAACAAAATCTTCAAATGGTCTGTATTCACATGAATGGTAAAAAGGCATTCAGCTTTAGGAATAGTTTCCAACATTGGCTATAAATTAGAATTCCCTACAGAGTTTCTAGAAAAAAGCAGTGTCCAATCTGGATTGCTGACCAATCAAGTCAGAATATCTGCAGGTGGGAATCTACAGATAAGTATTTTTTAAAGTTCCCTAGATTATTCCAATGTGCAGGAAAGTCTGAGAATCACTGGACTAGGGTGGTGGATCCAAGGTATTATTGCTCTGAGGGTAAGAAGGGAACCCTCTCAATATCAAGTGGAAACAAAAGTCCCCAGAACTAGAGGCTTTATTGGAAGTGTTACAAAAGTTTAGCATGGTATGTATTAAAAGAGTGACTTTCAGGAAGAAAACCCAGCCTTCACAATGAGATAAAATGTTCAGGTTACTAACAAGTTAACTAAAATGAACAAAATTAAAGGTTAAGTTAATTGAGTTCTGGTACTTATTGATTCTCCCTAACCAGAAAGAATTCTGCCTAATGTCTGACAGATTTAAATTGGGTCCTCCTCTTGAAAATTGAAAGTGTAAGTGGCTCAGAACTGTCCGACTCTTTGCAACGCCGTAGACTATATAGCCTGTAAGGCTCCCCTGTCCACGGACTTCTCCAGGGAAGAATACTGGAGTGGGTTGTCATTTCCTTCTCCAGGGATGTTCAGTTCACTTCAGTTCAGTCCCTCAGTCACATCCAACTCTTTGTGATCCCATGGACTGCAGCATGCCAGGCCTCTCTGTCCATAACCAACTCCCGAAGCTTACTCAAACTCATGTCCATTGAGTCAGTGATGCCATCCAACCATCTCCTCCTCTGTCACCCCCTTCTCCTTCCGCCTTCAATCTTTCCCACCATTGGGTGGCCAAAGTATTGGAGTTTTAGCTTCAACGTCAGTCCTTCCAATGAATATTCAGGACTAATTGCTTTTAGGATGGACTGGTTGGATCTCCTTGCAGTCCAAGGGACTCTCAAGAGTCTTTTCCAACACCACAGTTCAAAAGCATCAATTCTTAGGTGCTCAGCATTCCTTATAGTCCACATCTCACATCCATACATGACTACTGGAAAAACCATAGTCTTGACTAGACAGACCTTTGTTGGCAAAGTAATGTCTCTGCTTTTTAGTATGCTGTCTAGGTTGGTTGTAACTTTCCTTCCAAGGAGCAAACGTCTTTTAATTTCATGGCTACAGTCACCATCTGAAGTGATTTTGGAGCCCCCCAAAATAAAGTCTGTCACTGTTTCCATTGTTTCCCCATCTATGTGCCATGAAGTGATGGGACCAGATGCCATGATCTTCATTTTCTGAATGTTGAGCTTTAAGCCAACTTTTTCACTCTCCTCTTTCACTTTTATCTAGACGCTCTTTAGTTCTTCTTTGCTTTCTGCCATAATTGTGGTGTCATATGCATATCTGAGGTTACTGATACTTCTCCCAGCAATCTTGATTCCAGCTTTGCTTCATCCAGCCAAGCATTTCACATGATGTACTCTGCATATAAGTTAAATAAGCAGGGTGACAATATACAACCTTGACGTACTCCTTTTCTTATTTGGAACCAGTCTGTTGTTCCATGTCCAGTTCTAACATTTGCTTCTTGACCTGCATATAGGTTTCTCAAGAGGCAGGTCAGGTGGTCTGGTATTCCCATCTCTTTCAGAATTTTCCACAGTTTATTGTGATCCACACAGTCAAAGGCTTTGGTCTAGTCAGTAAAGCAGATGTAGATGTTTTTCTGAAACTCTTGCTTTTTCAATGATCCAAAGGATATTGGCAATTTGATCTCTGGTTCCTCTGCCTTTTGTACATCCAGGTTGAACATCTGGAAGTTCACAGATCATGTACTGTTGAAGCCTGGCTTGGAGAATTTTGAGCATTACTTTACTAGCATGTGAGATGAGTGCAACTGTGCAGTAGTTTGAGCATTCTTTGGCATTGCCTTTCTTTGGGATTGGAATGATAACTGACCTTTTCCAGTCCTGTGGCCACTGCTGAGTTTTCCAAATTCGCTGGCATATTGAGTGCAGCCCTTTCACAGCATCGTCTTTTAGGATTTGAAATAGCTCAACTGGAATTCCATCACCTCCACCTGCATTGTCCGTAGTGGAGCCAACTTGATTTTGTATTCTAGGATGTCTGGCTCTAGGTGAATGATCACAGCATCTTGTGTTCAGGGATGTTACAGAGCAGTACTGTGGGCTTCCCAGGTGGCGCTAGTAGTAAAGAACCCACCTACCAGTGCAAGTTAGACGAAAGAAATGCAGGAAGATCCCCTGGAGTAGGGCTCGGCAACCCACTCCAGTATTCTTGCCTGGAGAATACCATCGGCAGAAAAGTCTGGCAGGCTACAGTTCATAGGGTCACAAAAAGTTGGACATGAGTGAAGCAAATTAGCACACAGGGCAAGCTAAGGCAGATTCTTGACAGGCTGAGCCGCCAGGGAATCCCCCCCTCTTCTTGTTCAGTTCAGTTCAGTCGCTCAGTCGTGTCCGACTCTTTGCGACCCCATGAATCGCAGCACGCCAGGCCTCCCTGTTCATCACCATCTCTCGGAGTTCACTCAGACTCACATCCATCGAGTCAGTGATGCCATCAAGCCATCTCATCCTCGGTCGTCCCCTTCTCCTCCTGCCCTCAATCCCTCCCAGCATCAGAGTCTTTTCCAATGAGTCAACTCTTCGCATGAGGTGGCCAAAGTACTGGAGTTTCAGCTTTAGCATCATTCCTTCCAAAGAAATCCCAGGGTTGATCTCCTTCAGAATGGACTG
>SJYT01034291.1:54794-76662 GCA_006410635.1 Cephalophus harveyi | reverse complement strand
TCCACAGTTTATTGTGAACCACACAGTCAAAGGCTTTGGCATAGTCAATCAAACATTTAGAGAAGAGTAAATGAATATTCAAAAAAATTGCAGAGGAAGTAACACTTCAAAACTCATTCTACAATGCTACCATCACCCTGATACCAAAACCAGAAAAACACAACACTGTAAAAGAAAAACACAGGCCAATATCACTGATGCATACAGATGCAAAAAAAATCCTCAAGAAAATTTTCTCAAACAGAATTCAACAACCATCAAAAAGCTCGTGCAACATGATCAAGTTGGATTTATTACAGGGATGCAAGGATTCTTCAATATTCGCTAGTCAATCAATGTGACAGACCACAGTAACCAAATGAAAGACAAAAATCATATGATAACCTAAATAGATGCAGAAAAAAAATTAAATTTAAATTTTTATATCATTAAATTAAAAATAAATAAAGGTTAAAAAGAAATAAAGGAAAAAAGTAGAAATGACTCAAATGCCCATCAACTGGTGATCGAATAAACAAAATATACAATGTAAAATTAATTAGCTGTCAAACGAATGGAATTCTTATACAAGCAATAACATTTTAGAGCTCCAAAATTGTTACATTAATTAAAACAAACTAGGAACAAAAGGCTGCACATTGCATTATTTCGTTCATGTGAATGCATATGTCCCAGTTTAGGTAATTCTCTAAAGACCAAAAGTAGAAGAGGGAATGCCAGGGCCCAGATGAAGAGGGAAATGGAAAATATCTGCCAATTGGAGAATGTTTCCCATTGAAGTGAAGAAAATACTCTAGAGTGAGGCAGCAGATATCGTTATTCAATCTATATATAAATTACAAATCCATGAATTATACAGTTTAACTGGTAAATTCATTGTATATGGACAACATGTCAAGAAATAAAATGTTTTTTTAAAGACTATTGAAATTAACTTCTATATACAATAATATTATCCTCCAAAAATAAAGAAGGAGATATTCTGATATGAACAAAAAACCAGGGAATTTATTTTCAGTAGATATCTTATCCATAAGAAATGTAAAAAGAAGTTGTTTCCCAGATGATACAATGGTATTGAATACAAATTATGAGTTAAGAAAAAGTGAGAAGTTTGACAGAAAACAACAAAATTCTGGAAAGCAATTAAACTCCAGTGAAAAAATTAATTGAAAAAATAAACGAAGGTACACTGAGAAGAAGTTTTTTTCTTATTATTAATTGCTAAAAGATAATTGTTTGGGCTTCTCCATCTTTACTTTTCACTGATTATGAATGTTCATAATTGAAGTGTGTTTCATGTATACAAGATCTATTTTGGCTCTACTGTAAAGAATCCATCATGGCAGGTTCAAATTCCATCTATGGGCTAGTAAGATGCCCTTCAGGAAAGCATGCAAACCACTTCAGTATTCTTGCCTGGAGAATCTCCATGAACAGAGGAGACTGGTAGGGTTACAGTCCATGGGGTGGAAAAGAATTGGACACAACTGAGCAACTAAACAACAAGAGACACATATTCTTAACAGAAACTCTGAAGATACTTGAAATCAGTTCAGTTCAGTTCAGTCGCTCAGTCGTGTCCGACTCTTTGCAACCCCATGAATCGCAGCATGCCAGGCCTCCCTGTTTATCACCCTCTTGGAGTTCACTCAGATTCAGGTCCATCGAGTCCGTGATGCCATCCAGCCATCTCATCTTCAGTCGTCCCCTTCTCCTCCTGCCCCCAATCCCTCCCAGCATCAGAGTCTTTTCCAATGAGTCAACTCTTCGCATGAGGTGGCCAAAGTACTGGAGTTTCAGCTTTTAGCATCATTGCTTCCAAAGAAATCCCAGGGTTGATCTCCTTCTGAATGAACTGGTTGGATCTCCTTGCAGTCCAAGGGACTCTCAAGAATCTTCTCCAACACCACAGTTCAAAAGCAGGAATTCTTCAGCGCTCAGCCTTCTTCACAGTCCAACTCTCTCATCCACACCTGACTACAGGAAAAACCATAGCCTTGGCTACATGGACCTTAGTCAGCAAAGTAATGTCTCTCCTTTTTAATATGCTATCTATATTGGTCATAATTTTTCTTCCAAGGAGGAAGTGTCTTTTAATTTCATGGCTGCAGTCACCATCAGCAGTGATTTTGAAGCCCCCCAAAATAAAGTCTGACACTGTTTCCACTGTTTCCCCATCTATTTTCCATGAAGTGATGGGACCGGCTGCCATGAACTTCGTTTTGTTAATGTTGAACTTTAAGCCAACTTTTTACTCTCTATTTTCACTTTCAATAAGAGGCTTTTTAGTTCCTCTTCACTTTCTGCCATAAGGGTGGTGTCATCTGCATATCTGAGGTTATTGATATTTCTCCCAGCAATCTTGATTCCAGCTTGTGCTTCTTGCAGCTCAGTGTGTCTCATGATGTACTCTGCTTATAAGTTAAATAAGCAGGGTGACAATATACAGCCTTGACGTACTCCTTTTCCTATGTGGAACCGGTCTACTGTTCCATGTTTAGTTTTAACTGTTGCTTCCTGACCTGCATAGAGATTTCTCAAGAGGCAGTTCAGGTGGTCTGGTATTCCCAACCCTTTCATAATTTTCCACAGTTTATTGTGATCCATACAGTCAAGGTCTTTGGCATAGTCAATACAGCAAAAATAGATGTTTTTCTGGAACTCTTTTGCTTTTTCCATGATCCAGTGGATGTTGGCAATTTGGTCTTTAGTTCCTCTGCCTTTTCTGAAACCAGCTTGGATATTAGGAATTTCACGGTTCACGTATTGCTGAAGCCTCACTTGGAGAATTTTGAGCATTATTGTACTAGCATGTAAGATGAGTGCAATTGTGTAGTGGTTTGAGAATTCTTTGGCATTGCCTTTCTTTGGGATTGGAATGAAAACTGACCTTTTCCAGTCCTGTGGCCACTGCCGAGTTTTCCAAATTTGCTGGCATATAGCGTGCAGCACTTTCAGAGCATTATCTTTCAGAATTTGAAATAGCTCAAGTGGTTGCAACTGGCGCGCTAAGCACAGGCGGCTGTGACTGGCACAGTAAGTGCGGCTGAGAGGAGCTACCCCACATCCGAGGTCAGGGGAAGAAGCCTGGAAGACCCCATGCCCGACGGGTGGCAGCCAAGAGAATTTACCCCGGTTCTGAGGTCAGGGGCAGTGGCTGAGTGTGCCAGGCTGTGACTGCACAGGAACGGCTGAGAGGAGCTACTCCATGGCCCAGGCCAGGGGCAGCAGCCAAGAGGAGCAACCTCATGACCGAGGCTGGGGGGATGAACCCCATGTCCAAGGAGTGGTGTCTATGGAGGCACAGGAGGGCCTAGAGGAGCTATCCCACCTTGAAGGTCAGAAAGGGTGGTGGTGAGGAGATACCCTTTATCTAAGGTAAGGAGCAGTGGCTCCACTTTGCTGGAGCAGCTGTGAAGAGATACCCCATGCCCAAGGTAAGAGAAACCCAAGTAAGATGGTAGGTGTTGCAACAGAGCATCAGAGGGCAGACATTTCTGAAACCATACTCACAGAAAACTAGTCAATCTAATCACACTAGGACCACAGCCTTGTCTAACTCAATGAAACTAAGCCATGCCCATGGGGCAACCCAGATAGGCAGGTCATAGTGGAGAGGTCTGACAGAATGTGGTCCACTGGGAAAAGGAATGGCAAACCACTTCAGTATTCTTGCCTTGAGAATCCCATGAACAGTATGAAAAGACAAAATGATAGGATACTGAAAGAGGAACTCCCCAGGTCAGTAGGTGCCCAACACGCTACTGGAGATCAGTGGAGAAATAACTCCAGAAAGAATGAAGGGATGGAGCCAAAGCAAAAGCAATACTCAGCTGTGTATGTGACTGGTGATAGAAGCAAGGTCTGATGCTGTAAAGAGGAATATTTCCTAGGAACCTGGAAAGTCTGGTCCATGAATCAAGGCAAATTGGAAGTGGTCAAACAAGAGTGAATGCCAACATTCTAGGAATCAGCAAACTAAAATGGACTGGAATGGGTGAATTTAACTCAGATGACCATCATATGTACTACTGCAGGCAAGAATCCCTCAAAAGAAATGGAGTAGCCATCATGGTCAACAAAAGAGTCTGAAATGCAGTACTTGGATGCAATTCTCAAAAATGACAGAATAATCTCTGTTCATCTCCAAGGCAACCCATTCAATATCACGGTAATCCAAGTCTATGCGCCAACCAGTAACACTGAAGAAGCTGAAGTTGAACAGTTCTATGAAGACCTACAAGACCTTTTAGAACTAACACCCCAAAAGATGTCCTTTTCATTATAGGGCACTGGAATGCAAAAGTACGAAGTCAAGAAACACCTGGAGTAATGTGCAAATTTGGCCTTGGAATGTGGAATGAAGCAGGGCAAAGATTAATAGAGTTTTGCCAAGGAAATGTGCTGGTCATTCCAAACACCCTCTTCCAACAACACAAGTGAAGACTCTACACGTGGATATCACCAGCTGGTCAACACCAAAATGAGATTGTTTATATTCTTTGCAGCCAAAGATGGAGAAGCTCTATATAGTCAACAACAACAACAACAACAAAAAAAAAACCAGGAACTGACTGTGGCTCAGATTATCCTTGACAATGGAGGTAGAAACATGCAACAGAAAATGACATTTTGTTCAAAAAACGTTACTGGGAAAACTGGACAGCTATATGTAGAAACTAGAACACTATCTAACATCATGTTCAAAATTAAACTCAAAATGAATTACAGATGCAAATGTAAGAACAGAAAATATAAAACCCGTAGAGTAATATATAGGTATAACCATCCCAAAATAAGTCACAGCATGATCCTCTATGATCCATTGCTTAGAGTAAAGGAAATAAAAACAAATTAAAACTTTATAAAACCTATTTTTATTTTTAAAAATAAAAATCTAATTAAGCTCTATAGCTTTTGCACAATGAAGGAAACTATAGTTAAGCTGAATATGTACCCTTCAGAAATGGGGAAAATAATAGCAACTGAAAAACTAACAAAAATTTAATGTCCGAAATATGCAAGCTGCTCATGCATCTCAATACTCAGCTACAAATACTACTCAGAAAAACAAACCACCAATCAAAGGGTNTAAGGTCTATAGCTTTTGTACAATGAAGGAAACTATAGTTAAGCTGAATATGTACCCTTCAGAAATGGGGAAAATAATAGCAACTGAAAAACTAACAAAAATTTAATGTCCGAAATATGCAAGCTGCTCATGCATCTCAATACTCAGCTACAAATACTACTCAGAAAAACAAACCACCAATCAAAGGGTAGGCAAAAGCCCTCTCCGAAGAAGATATACAGATTACTAAGAGACACAAAAAAGTTGCTCAGCATCACTCATTATAAGAGAAATGCAAATCAAAACCACATTGAAGTATCATTTCACACTGGTCAGATTGGCCATCATTAAAATGTCTACAATATAATTGCTGGAGAGGGTGTGGAGAAAAGGGAAATTTTTACACTGTTGATGGGAATGCAAACTAGTACAACCATTATGGAGAACTTTGTGGAGACTTCTTAGAAAGTTGGAAATAGAAATGTCATATGACACAGCAATAACACTCTTGGGCATGAACTTCAGGGGAACTAGAATTGAAAGAAACACAGTACTCCAATGTTTATTGATGCTCTGTTTACAATAGCTAGGACATGGAAGTGGCCAAGAGGTCCATCAGCAGATGAATGGTTAAGGAAGTTTTGCTACATATACATATGAAATTTGAATCAGTTCTAATGAGGTGGAAGAGCACGAAACCTACTATACAGAGTGAAGGAACTAAGAAAGATAAAGACAAAGCTGTATATTAACTCATATATGTGGAATTTAGAAAGATGGCCTATACGCAGGCCAGGAGAAGAGACAAAGATCTAAAGAACAGACTTTTGGACTCATCTTCTGGTGAAGGTGGGATGATTTGAGAAAACAGCATTTAAATGTGTATAGTACCATATGTAAAAATATGGATGACCAGTGTGAGGTTTTATAACATGGGTGCTAGAGAACACCCATGTTGCAACATCTGAACTTGCAATCTAATGCATGCATCAGCCACCAATGAGCCCCCATTATAGTGCATATCATGCACGTTCTGAGCTTGCAGCCTGGAGCTCTCATTTTGCCCCTTCTGACCCCATGTTCCAGGGTAGGCATGTGGTAACTGCTGAATTTGCACTTTAGGGGAGGCATAACAAACTTATTTAGCTGACATTCTAGTGCAAACATGCTGCATCTTGAACCTGAACTCTGGAGCAGGCATCTTGCCACTGCTAATACTGTTTATCATCATTTAGTGTTTAACTGTCATGACATACATCCATTGTTTCTTCATCTCCTCTGGTTATCACTCTGTCGTTTATCACCATCCAGTGTTTATTTCACTCCTGTAACCTGTTTCAAGTGCTTGTTCAACCCACTCCAGGTCAAATATATCTAGTATTCAGAGCTGTGACAGGTTAAGTGTTTCTTAATCCCCCTCTGGTTAAACACACACAGTAGTTTACCACCCTTATTGCTTCATTTTGTGACATGCTTCTATCCACTCCAGGTCTAACACACTCAGTAGATTATCATCATCCAATGTTTTAACTGTGGAACATCCAACAAGTCTTCTTCATGCACCCCATGTCAAACATACCCAGTAGCTTATCACTATCCGATGTTTCACTGCAGCGACATGATTCAAGTGTTTCTTCTTCTCCAGGTAAAGCACACTCAATAGTTTGTCACCAACGTTTCACCTGTGACATGATTCTTCTTAATTTATTTAGTTGGCTGTGTTGGGTCTTAGTTTTGTTACATAAGATAGTCCTTGAGACAAGCCAACTCTAACCATAGGATGCAGTCTCTGGAGTGTGAGAACTTCAGTATTTGCAGCTGTGCAGGTTTAGTTACTCTGTAGCATATGGGATGTTAGTTTCCCAATCAGGGACTGAACCTTCATCCCCTACACTACAACGTGGATGCTTAACCATTGGACCACCAGGAAAGGTCCTGTGACATGCTTTAAGTTCTTACTTTTACACCCCATAACAAAAAGACACATTGTTTGATGGGAATATATCATGATCCAGGGTTGCAAAGATTTGACATGCTTCAAGAACTTCTTAATCCACACTGGTCAAATACAACCATGTGTTTATCACCATGCAGTCCCAAGTACTTCATTGATTACTCATGGAACATATCCAATAGGTTATTATCATCTACTGTTTCAGTGCAGTGACACCTCAAGTAATTCTCCATGCACCCTGGGTCAAACACATCCAGTTGTATATCTCCATCCAGTGTCTCACTGCTGTGACATGCTTTCAGTGTTTCTTCATCCACCCTAGGTCAAACATACTAAGTAGCTTATCATTATCCACACTTCAGAGAGGAGGTTCAGCCGCATCTTTCTCCACCCCAGCTAAAATAGCATCACCAGCTTATCACTTCCTGCTTTTCACTGCTGTCACAAGTTCAAGTGCATCTGTAACAAACACACCAGTAGTTTATCACCATCCAGTATTTCCAAGCTGTAACACAAACTGCTTTATCATCCATCCAGAATGGAAAAATACATCCAATATCTTACTAAAGTCAGTGACACACAAAGGACAGACATACACATAACTCCGGCCGGAGGAACAAATCTGCGCAAGACCCCTTGCAGTTTATTTTTATAGTCCAGTTCTGGGAAGCAATCCAAGAAGCAAAGCACTGCATTCTTTTACCATATAAGTACAACATTGTGATTACAGCACAGAGGGAGAAAGTGACCTTCACATGTTTACTAAGAAGCCTGTTCAGGGCCCCAGCTTCCTCCTACTTTTCAAGGAGGGCGAGAGACCCCTCGTTTGCGAGACGGTTGCTAACCATTAGGGGTTCGTGAACAGGCTTCAGGCAACAGGGCGCTTGTTTGCAAGGAGCCCCCTTAGCCCAGGCAAAAAGGCCCCGTTTGCGGGCACCTGATGCCTCCCTATCAGATCCATTCTCAGGCCACTGTTGGTCTCCCACATCTCCTCCTTATTTCTTAGATGCAATAGCAATTTGTAAAGCGGCTTGGAGGTGTTACTTTCCCATTTTCAGTTGTTGCCTTTTGCGCCAGCACCGGAAGACTAAAAAAGCAATACAGCATAAAAACAATATAAGTGCAGTGTTCCCAAAAGTAGTTCCAATAAGTGTGGATACATGCCCAAGAGGATTTAAACTATTCAGTCCCTCTTGTAGACTCTGTAACAAATCAGATTCATTAATGTCAGGCAAGGTTTTACTGAAAGTAGATAATATTTGCTGTTCTAACTTCATTATTTCCTCAGTAATGTTCTGATATCCTATTAATGATCGCTTTACCTTTTCCCACCCTATACTCAAATTGAATGACAGTGGGGTGATACATATTTGGGAAGAGTTCCAATCACATTTTAACATGCTTTTAGTAGACAAGACAGTTAATTGATCCCCAAGCCAAGAAACAGCGTATTGAAGATTGAGGACATCGGTCGCAAGTTGAGCATCTAAATCTCGTTGTTGTTGCCATAACAGATGAGAGTC
The DNA here is from genome assembly GCA_006410635.1 of Cephalophus harveyi. Lineage (NCBI taxonomy): Eukaryota > Metazoa > Chordata > Mammalia > Artiodactyla > Bovidae > Cephalophus > Cephalophus harveyi. Next base: position 68,111 of record SJYT01034291.1, on the reverse strand, counting down.
CTTATGCCAATTGTGAACAAAATCAGTGGTCTGGATTTCTTGTTGCAAAGCAAGTCTAGTTACGGCAGCCGTTGAGGTAACTGAGACGACGGCAAGAACAGAGGCTAAGAACAGAGGCTATGATGATTTCCAGCATCCAGCGAGACTGATGAAGCAAGGTTTGCATAGCGGTCATCAGATGAGAAACAGCAAAAGAGTCCGACCATGGTCTTGTCAAATTGACAGGCAGCCATAGTTCTGTTCTAGTTTTAACAATCAATAGTGACTTAATATCATTGTTTTGATTTTCAAATCGATTCCACCAAGATCTATTTATACATTGAGTCAAACTGCATTATACATAAGATATAGTTCCCAAAGTTTCATTCTAGGTCCAATTCCCATACAACAGTGTAAATGGATATTTCACACAAGCCATAGTAAAATAAGATTTAGTAACATGCAAATTAACATGAAATGGACCCAATGCATCTGTGACCTTCAGAGTATAATTCCCTGACCATATAATAAGATTTCCAGACATAGCCCATAATTTCCAAATGTCCCCTTGAATATGTGGATAACCTTTTAATTGAAATTGATGAGGAATCAGTGCAAACTGTTGCCATTTAACCGTTTCATTGTCATTACCCATTAAGGTGTTATTGATACGATGCCATTTGAGGGATCTGTTACACCATTTTTCTAAAAACTGTCCATGATCTGGACTCCAGTCCATGATAACAAAACCAGAGCAATTCATAACTTTGAAAGGTCGGTGGCCCCGGCAACGCTCCCATTCTAGAGATTCTAAGGATAGAACAAAAATGTTAGAAGGGCATAGGAATATGAGTACATCAGGATGAAGATCCATCGGAACTGTTGAAGTATGAAAGCCTCTAGCAGAGACAAGCACAGTAAAAATAGCAAAATGATAATCATTATATTTTATCCCCCATGTGTTATAAAAATGATGAGAATGCACTTTGGTGGACAAACAAAAGGGATGTCCCCCTATAGACAAGGGTATGCCTTCTGCTGCAAGAGTAACGTTACTTATATTATATTGATTGGTATGCTGATGCAATTGCTCTCAAGCCGGTTGGGGAAAGAAGGAAGTCTCATTAGTGCATGCTTGTACTTCAGGTTCTCCCCAAGAAACGGCTCTTACGAGAGGGGGATAAGGGACATAAGCCCAATAGGCGTGTTCCGTTGCTTGCATATACATTACCTGACAGGTAACCACAGCCATCATAGCCAACAACAAATTGGTAGGATTGAGAGGTTGGCCAGCATTGATTGTTATAAAAATGATGAGAATGCACTTTGGTGGACAAACAAAAGGGATGTCCCCCTATACACAAGGGTATGCCTTCTGCTGCAAGAGTAACGTTATTTATATTATATTGATTGGTATGATGATGCAATTGCTCTCAAGCCGGTTGGGGAAAGAAGGCAGTCTCATTAGTGCATGCTTGTACTTCAGGTTCTCCCCAAGAAACGGCTCTTACAAGAGGGGGATAAGGGACATAATCCCAATAGGTGTGTTCCGTTGCTTGCATATACATTACCTGACAGGTAACCACAGCCATCATAGCCAACAACAAATTGGTAGGATTGAGAGGTTGGCCAGCATTGACAAGGGTTTTCCTAGCTTCCTGGGTGAGCTTTTTCAGTTGTCCCTATGTTGGAGGGGATGCAGAGCGGGTAGAGAAGGTGAAGCTCCATTGAGCTGAAAGCTCTTGGAACTTTCGTACAAAACGGTCATCCATTGTGAATTTTAATCAATCGAGTTGGAACCCAAAACCTGGAATTTTCAATAGATATGAAAGCATGTCCCCACCCCAAATATATTAATGACACTGGGATCTAACCCCTTTCTCTATTTTTATACCAAATGGGTGTATCTAACATCTTCTTATCTTCTTGTCCCTTTTTGAAATGTAGTTCTGCCGCTGACAAATTCTTGTCACTCCATATATTTAAATCTGCACATGCTTCTTTGTCAATCCTGGCCCATCACTCCTTGGATTGGCCCTTCAGTGTTTCAGTGTTGTGATATGCTTCATGTGCTTCATCCTTTCCTGTAAAACATACTCATTAGTGTATCATTATCCAATATTCAGTACATGAATATGTTTCAAGTGCTTAATAGTCCACATCAGTCGAACATTCCCTGCATTTTATCATTAGCTAATGTTTCAGGGTTGTAACTAGTGTCATATATTAGGCGTTTGTTTGACCTCAAGAGGTGAAACTCAAGTGTTTTGCCACCCTTCAGTGTTTCAGTGTTGTGATATGCTTCATGTGTTTCATCTTCTCCTGTAAATCATACTCATTACTGTATCATCATCCAGTATTCAGTACAGCGATATGCTTCAAGTGCTTAATAGTCCACATCAGTCGAACATTCTCAGCATTTTATCATTAACCAAGGTTTCAGGGCTGTAACTTGTGGCATATAGTAGGTGCTTGTTTGATCCCCAGAGGTGAAACTCAACAAGTGTTTTATCACCATTCAGTCTAGCAATGCTGTGACATACTACAGTGCTTCCTTATCTACTCTGGGTTAATACACACACCCATTCTTTCAGTGCTCATAAATGCACAAGTGCTTCCTCAAGTATCCTGTTTCAAATACATACAGTAGTTTATCAACATCCAGTGTTTAAGTGCTGTGACACACTTCAGGTGCTTCTTTATTTACCCCTGATTGATGTTTTTCAGTCACACAGTCATGTCCAGCTCTTTGTAACCCCATGAACTACAGCACACCAGACTTTCCTGTCCTTCACTATCTCCTGGAATTTGGTCAAAGTCATGCCCATTGAGACAGTTATACCAACAGTCAAACATTTTATTCTCTGTCACACCCATCCCCACCTGCTTACAATCTTACCCAGGTTTAGAGTCTTTTCTAACGATTTGGCTCTTTGCATCAGGTGGCTAAAATTTTGCAACTTTAGCATCAGTCCTTCCAATGAGTAGTCAGTGTTGATTTCCTTTAGGAATGACTGGTTTGATCTCCTTGTAGTTCAAGGGACTCAAGAGTCTTCTCCAGCACCATACTTCTAAAACATCAATTCTTTGGCATTCAACCATTTTTATGGTTCAGATCTCATATCCATGCACGACTATTGGGAAAAACCATACCTTGATTATATGGACCTTTGCCAGCAAAGTGATGTCTCTGGTTTCATATGCTGTCCAGGTTTGTCATAGCTTTTCCTCCAAGAAGCAAGTGTCACTTAACTTCATGGCTGCAGTTGCCATGCACAGTGATTTTGGAACTCATGAAAATAAATATCTGTCACAGTTTCCATTGTGTCCTGATCTATTTGCTATCAAGTGATAGGACTGGATTATTGAATGTCAAAGTTTAAGCCAGCTTTTTAAATCTCCACTTTTATTTCAGCAAGGAACTCTAATTCCTTTTCTGCTTTCTGTCATCTGCATGTCTGAGTTTATTGATCTTTCTCCCAGCAATTTTGATTACAGCCTGTGCTTCATCCAGCCTGACATTTTGCATGATACACTCTGCATCTAAGTTAAACAAGTGGGGTGACAACAATACAGGCTTGATGTACTCCTTTACCAATTCTGAACAAATCCATTGTTCCTGCCTGATTCTGTTACTTCTTGACCTGCATACAGGTTTCCCAGGAGCCAGGTAAAGTGGTCTAGTATACTCATCTCTTTAAGAATTTTCCACAGTTTCTGTGACCCACACTTTCAAAGGCTTTAGAATAGTGAATGAAGCAGAAGTAGATAATTTTCTGAAATTCCTTGGTTTTTCTATGATCCAATGAATGAAGACAATTTGATCTCTGGTTCCTCTGTCTTTCCTAATCCAATTTGTACATTTGAAAGTTCTCAGTTCACATATACTTGAAAACTAGATTGAGGTATTTTGAGCATTACCTTACCAGCATATGAAATGAGCATGATTGTGCAGTAGTTTGAGCATTCCTTCACAATGCCCCTCTTTGGGGTCAGAGTGAAACTGACTTTACCTGTCCTATGGTCATTGATTTGTTTTCCTGGCACATTGAGTGCAGCATTTTAAAAACATTATCTTTGAAAATTTTAAATAGCTGAGCTTCAATTCTATCAACTCGAGTAGCATTGTTTTTGTGGTAACTCCTCCTAAGATCCACTTGACTTCACACCCCAGGTTGTCTGCTCTATGTGAGAGATCAGACCATTATGATTATCTAGGAGATTAGGTGGAGAAGGTGATGGCACCCTATCCAGTACTCTTGCCTGGTAAATCCCATGGACGGAGGAGCCTGGTAGGGTGCAGTCCACGGGGTCGTGAAGAGTGGGACATGACTGAAGTGACTTAGTAGTAGCAACAGCTGGTGATTAAGTCCTTTATTTGGTACAGTTCTTCTCTTATACTCTTGCCAACACTTCATCACATTTTCTGCTTCTGCTAGGTTCATACCACTTCTGTCCTTGATTGTGCCCATATTTTCATGAAATATTCCCTTGTTGTCTCTAAGTTTCTTGGCAAGATTTCTAGTCTTTCCTATTCTATTGATCCCTCTATTTTTTATTGGCATTAAACACACACATATATCTCCATCCAGTGTTTAAGTTCAGATATGCTTCAAGTGATTTTTAATCCACTCCAGAAGAAATTAATATGATAGCTTATCACTATCCATTTTTTCTGTATTGTGACATGTTTTGAGCCTCCTCCAATCCCTCCAGGTAAACACACCCTATAAATTATCATAATTCATTGATGTTGTGCTATTACAGGCTTGAAGTTCTTTTGTCTAATTTAGTCAAACACTCCTTGTTGTTTACCACTATCCAGTGTTTCAGTACTGTGGCATGCCTCGTGTACTTCTTTATCCTCTCCAAATAAAATATGGTCAGTAGCTTCTCACAATTATTAGGTACTGTGATGAGTTTAAAGTCCTTCTTTAGTCCATTCTAGATAAAACACATTCAGAAGTTTACCATGGTCCCATGTTTTACTCTGTGCCATGCTTCCAGTTTCTCTTCAATATGTATAAAACACACCCCATAGTTTATCACCTGTCACCCCATAGTTTATCACCTATCACCCCATAGTTTATCACCTATCACCCCATAGTTTATCACCTATCACCCCATAGTTTATCACGCTCTGCATATAACTTAAATAAACAGGGAGGCAATATAGTAGTTTTTGTTGTTTTTTTTTTCCCCAATTTCAAACCATCTATTCTGTATCTGATTCTCACTGTTGTTTCTCGATCTGGATACAGGTCTCTCAGGAGGCAGGTAGGTAGTCTGGTATTTCCATGTCTTTAGGTATTTTCTGCAGTTTGTTGTGATCCATGCAGTGGATTTTTACCATAGTCAATGAAGCAGATATATATATTGGAATTCTCTAGCTTTTTCCATGACCCAATGGATGTTGCCAATTTGATCTCTGGTTTCTGTCTTTTCTATATCCAGTTTGAAGGTCTACAATTTCTAGTGTTTCAATGTTTCAATCCAGTGTTTCAGTGCTGTTTCCTGCTTCAACGGCTTCTTCATTCTCTGCAGAAAATACACAACCAATAATTTTTCACAATCCAGTGTGTTAATTCTGGTATATGTTTCAAAAGATCCCTTGTCCACCCAAGGTTGATCAGAGTCTTAGTTTATCATCATCCATTGATTCAGTGATGTTAAATATGTTCATTTCTTTTTTCAACTACCATAGGTCATCATACACAATGATTTGTCATGATTCAGTTTCAGTGTTTTGACATGCTTCATGTGCTTCTTTCCCTAAACAAGATCAAAAACAGACTATCTGATGTGTGAACATACAGTCTTTCAGTCACGAAAAACAGTTCAAGTGATTCTTTATACACTCCACCTCAAATACACAATATAGTTATTGACATTCATTGTTTCAGTGCTGTGACACATTTCAATGGCTTCTTCACTAGCTTCCAGTCAAACACATTGAATGTTTTAACACTATACAGGGTTTCAGATCTGTAGCATGCTTCAAGTGCTCCTGAAACTACTTAAGGTCACATGCACTCAGTAGCTTTGTTGTTGCTGGTTGTTATTTGTTGTTCAGTCACTCAGTCATCTCCAACTCTTTGTAATCCCATGGACTGCAGCATATCATGCCTTCCTGTCCTTCACCATCTCCCAGAGCTTGTTCAAACTCAAATTCATTGGGCCAGTGACGCCATCAAAGCATCTGGTCTTCTATCGTCCCCTTCTCCTGCTCCAATCTTTTCCAGAATTAGAGTGTTTTCCAATGAGTTGGCTCTTCATATCAGATAGCCATAATATTGGAGCTTCTGCCTCAGCATTAGCCCCTCCAGTGAATTTTCAGGACTGATTTCCTTTAGGGTCGACTGGATTGATTTCCTTGCAGCCCAAGGGACTCACAGGAGTCTTCTCCAAGATTGTGGTTCAAAAATATCAATTCCTTAAAGTTCAGCAACTTACATTGGTACATGACTACCGAAAACAAATGAACAAACAAATAAACACAGCTCTGACTATATGGACCCTTGTTGGCAAAGGAATGCTTCTGTTCTTTAACATGCAGTCTAGGTTTTCAGAGCTTTTCTTCCAAGAAACAAGGGTCATTTAATTTTATAGCTGCAATCATCATCTGCCATGATTTTGGAGTCCAAGAAAATAGAAGTCTGTCACTGTTTCCATTGTTTTCTCATCTATTTGCCATGAAATGATGGACCAGATGCCATGATATTAGTTTTTTGAATGTTGAGCCTTAAGCCAGCGTTTTCACTCTCCTCTTTCACCTGCATCAAGAGGCTCTTTAGTTATTCTTTGCTTTATGCCATATGGGTGGTGTCATCTGCATATCTGAGGTTATTGACATTTCTATTGATATTCATATTTTTTCTCTTAAATTCAGCTTTTGTTTCCTCCAGCCCAGCATTTTCCAAGATGTGCTCTGCATATAAGTTAAATAAACAGCGAGGCAGTATAGTAGTTTTTTTTTTTTTTTCCCAGTTTCAAACCATCTATTCTGTATCTGATTCTCACTATTGTTTCTCGATCTGGATACAGGTCTCTCAGGAGGCAGGTAGGTAGTCTGGTATTTCCATGTCTTTAGGTATTTTCTGCAGTTTGTTGTGATCCATGCAGTGGATTTTTACCATAGTCAATGAAGCAGATATATATTATTAGAATTCTCTAGTTTTTTCCATGAACCAATGGATGTTGCCAATTTGATCTCTGGTTTCTGTCTTTTCTATATCCAGTTTGAAGGTCTACAATTTCTAGGTTAATGTACTGTTGAAGTCTAGCCTGGAGAATTGTGAGCATGCCTTTGTTTGGTTCACTTCAGTTGCCCAGTCGTGTCTGACTCTTTGTGACTCATGGACTGCAGCATGTCAGGCCTCCTCGTCCATCACCAACTCCAGGAGTTTACTCATATTCATGTCCTTTGAGTCAGTGATGCCATCCAATCATGTCATTCTCTATCCTCCCCTTCTCCTCAGGCTCTTAATCTTTCCCAACATCAGGGTCTTTTCAAATGAGTCAGCTCTTCACATCAGGTGGCCAAAGTATTGGAGTTTCAGCTTTAACATCAGTTCTTCCAATGAATATTCAGGATTGATCTCCTTTAGTATGGACTGATTGGATCTCCTTGCAGTCCAAGGGACTCTCAAGAATCTCCTCCAAAACCACAGTTCAAACGTATCAATTCTTTGGTGCTCAGTTTTCTTTATAATTCAACTGCCACATCCATGTATGCCTATTAGAAAAATAATAGTCTTAACTAGATGGGGCTTTGTTGGCACATCAACATCTCTGCTTTTTAATATGCTATCTAGGTTGTTTATAAATTGTCTTTCAATAAGTTAGTGTGTGAAATAAGGGCAGTTGTGTGATACTTTGAACATTCTTTTGCATTATCCTTCTTTGGATTTCAAATGAAAAACTGACCTTTTCCAGTCCTTCAGCCACTGATGAGTTTTCCAAGTTTTCTGGCATATTGATTGCAGTACTAGAAAAAACACACTCAGATTATCACCATCCATTGTTTCAGTCCTGTGAAATGCTTCATGTACTTCTTCATCCTCTCTAGGTAAAACACATGCAGTAGCTTATCACTATTTAGTGTTTCCATTTTATGGCATGTTTCCAGGACATTTCCATCCTCACCACGTCAAACACACATAGTAGTTAACACCATCCAATGTTTTACTGTGTGACATTCCTCAAGTCTTCTTCATCATCCCAAGTCAAACACATCCATAACATCCACCATCTACTGTTTCAATGCCAAGATACACTTCAATGGTGTGTTCATTCACCCCATTTAAAGAAACTCACTAGTATATCACCATAAAGTGTTGAGTTCAGTGACATACCTCAAGTGCTTCTCCATCCATTCAATGTTAAACTCAACTGGTAATTATTGACCATTCAAGGTTTCATTATGTAACACGCATCAGTTCAGTTCAGTTCAGTCACTCAGTCGTGTCCGACTCTTTGCAACCCCATGAATCACAGCATGCCAGGCCTCCCTGACCATCACCAACTCCTGGAGTTCACTCAGACTCACATCCATCGAGTCAGAGGTGCCATCCAGGCATCTCATCCTCTGTCGTCCCCTTCTTCTCCTTCCCCCAATCCCTTCCAGCATCAGAGTATTTTCCAATGAGTCAATTCTTCGCATGAGGTGGCCAAAATACTGGAGTTTCAGCTTTAGCATCATTCCTTCCAAAGGAATCCCAGGGCTGATCTCCTGCAGAATGGACTAGTTGGATCTACTTGCAGTCCATGGGACTGTCAAGACTCTTCTCCAACACCACAGTTCAAAAGCATCAATTCTTCGGTGCTCAGGTGTCTTCACAGTCCAACTCTCAAATCCAAACATGACCACAGGAAAAACCATAACCTTGACTAGACAGACCTTAGTCAGCAAAATAATGTCTCTGCTTTTGAATATATTATCTATGTTGGTCATAACTTTTCTTCTAAGAAGTAAGCATCTTTTAATCTCATGACTGGTATCACCATCTGCAGTGATTTTAGAGCCCCCCAAAATAAAGTCTGACACTGTTTCTACTGTTTTCCCATCTATTTCCCAAGAAGTGATGGGACTGGATGCCATGATCTTCGTTTTCTGAACGTTGAGCTTTAAACCAACTTTTTCACTCTCCACTTTCACTTTCATCAAGGGGCTTTTTAGTTCCTCTTCACTTTCTGCCAAAAGGGTGGTGTCATCTGCATATCTGAGGTTATTTATATTTCTCCTGGAAATCTTGATTCCAGGTTGCATTTCTTCCAGTCCAGCATTTCTCATGTTTCAAGGGCTTCTCTATTCACCCAGGTCAAACGTGCCCAAAATTATTTAAAAAAAAAAGAAAAAAGAAAAATCACTCTTTAATGGGTGTTCAGTTCAGTTCAGTAACTCATTCATGTCCAACTCTTTGTTATCCCATGGACTGCAGCAAGCCAGGCCTCCCTATCACCAACTCCCTAACCCGAACTCATGTCAATTGAATCGGTGATACCATCCAACCATCTCATTCTCTGTTGTCCCCTTCTCCTCCTTCCCTCAATCTTTCCCAGCATCAGGATGTTTTCAAATGAGTCAGCTCTTCACATCAGGTGGCCAAAGTTTTAGACTTTCAGCTTCAACATTAAATTTTTCCCCCTGGGGAGAGAAGGATATTCTCTGTTAAAGGTAGATCAGCTGTTGCACTTCCTGAAGTGGTAGAATATAAATCTGACACTAGTAAGTGTCTGGGTGATTTTGAGGCATCAGTAACCTTCAAGGATTATTGTGAAACAAAGGGGCCGTTTGAAGATTGGAGGGCAAAGATGGGGTCCCCGAAATTATCCCTGGGCCTCGGGGACTGAGGCTCGTTGGGTAGTTTCCCAGAATGGGGTTGCCAAATTTATCCTTTTTGGAACGGCATTCATTAGTCCAGTGAAGCCCTTTGCCACACCGGCGACAGGGCCCAGGGGGCTTATTTTGTTTTATATTGTCCTGTTTTGTTTTTAATTTTTAGCAATCCTTTTTCATATGCCCAGGCTTTTCACAATGATAGCAATTTTTACCCTGTTTTGGTTTTTTGGCTTGGGCCAAGGCTGCAGCAAAAACAGTAGCATTGTGTTCTGTTCCTCCCATTCCAGAGCAAGCTCTGATATACTCAGCTATAGAAGCTCTTTGGCCCTTTAAGCATAAAACCGTCAGGGGGCGCAGGAATATCATCATCATAAAGCATGGGAAAGGGAAATGAAAAGTAGTGCCCCTCCTGACTTACATCTGGAATCTTAGAAGAAACCGGAAAGAGAGACGTGTAAAGAGTGGCAGAGGGAGTAGGAATCTGCTGTGAATTTTTTGTTGAATTTTTCACCATTGTTGAAATAACCGAGTCATTTTTTCCACCTCGCCATCAGCCGCCAATGAAGAGGATGATGAGGTGGAACTATCAGATTCTGCGTTAGATCTTTCCTCCCCTGACAGCGGCACGGCAGCCGCCGTAGCACCGCTTACAGCGGTAGTACTTTGTTCTCCACAGGGAACTTCATCATATATAGCTTCTGCCTTGGCAGATTTTGTTTCACTATCTGTAGATAGTAAAGTAAGAGCCTGTGTAATAGCATTACACAGTGTCCACAATTTCAAAGGAATTATGTTACCCTTTTGATGTTGCCGACGCAACTCCTTTTGTACTGTTTTCCAGTCTTTTAAGTTCAATTGTACCTTTGCTTGATACTGAAACCAATAGCAATGCTGCTCCACGAGGCGGAATAACTCCGACAAACGGCGACTGGATGCCTTAACCCCGATGGAGTGGAGAAGTTCTTTGACTAACTCCTTGTTTTGTGCCTTTGCTGATGGGGAGTTCCCCATGATTTTCCCGAAAGTTCCCCTGCCTTGGATTTACCATCCCCAAGGGGTACTCACCCTTCCGGTTTCACTGGAGCTCGTGCCCCACGTTGGGCGCCAGATGTCGCGAGTGAAATGACAAAGAGACACAGACACACAAAGGACAGACATACACACAACTCCGGCCGGAGGAACAAATCTGCGCAAGCCCCCTTGCAGTTTATTTTTATAGTCCAGTTCTGGGAAGCAATCCAAGAAGCAAAGCACTGCATTCTTTTACCATATGAGTACAAAATTATGATTTCAGCACAGAGGGAGAAAGTGACCTTCACATGTTTACTAAGAAGCCTGTCCAGGACCCCAGCTTCCTCCTACTCATCAGGGAGGGCGTGAGACTCCTCGTATGCAAGCGGGTCCTTAACCTTTAGGGGTTCGTGTACAGGCTTCTTGGCAGGAGGCCCCGTGTGCAGGCACGCTCCTGCTTCCCTATCTGATCCATTCTCAGGCCACTGTTGGTCTCCTACAACAATACCAATAACTTTTCATTTGACTTCAGTTTTTAAAAACCTTTTAAGGGTAGCATATTTTGAAAAATAAGAAAACAAAGGGAAGCAAAGAAAAGGTCACTCAATAACAACCAGAACAACCCACTCTTAACATTTTGGTGTACAACACTCTCCTTCTGAAATAGCCATTTACCATATTTTCCAATGTGAATAGTTTTACAAAATAAGTTCTATATTTCACCTGTCTCTTTTTTCCCTACATACGTGAGTCCTTAATTTTGAGATCACTACAACTAAATTATAATTAAGGATGGAACTAGAATTAAAAACACGAACTCTTACAGCCCACAGATGACATGAAAACAATATGATTTGATGGTTTCCAGCTCAGAGTTAAAACTATTATTATATGATTATACATGTTCATAGTAGAAATACTAGAAAATATGGATATGACAGAAGACATAAAAGTCATTAGTCATCTCAGTGATGACTGTGATTAATATTTTGTGTTGTGTTCAAAGAGTATATCTTTAAAAAATTTTTTATGAGTGAACTACATGTTCACTCATACGTAGTTTTTATCAAAATGGGAACCATAGTTTACAAAATGCTTCATAACTATTTTTCTCACTTTTTGACTTGCTTCCAGTCAATCCATATACTTTGACTATATGTTTTCTTTGACAATAGCATTGTATTCCATTATAGACTATATCATAATTTATATAGGACAATTAAATTGTTTCCAATATTCATTAAGAATGCTGAAAAATATATTCTCTATATATATTTGCCTCTCATTTTTATTCCCTTAATAGACTTTTAAAGTATGGAATATATTTGTCAGCATACAGAAAAAGTCTGACTGTGGTTTTATGTCAAGATGTCATACTTGCTATGTACAAGTTTGAAAGTACAAGATTGAAAGTGACTTATCAAGTGGTGTAAGAAAAACGGACAGAATAATCTTCTAGACACAAGGCTAAGCTATGTAACTTGGGGTGAGACAGTGTGGAAGGACTTCTCCCAGACAACTATTTAATCTGTTTTTATATAACATCAGTTAACTGACTCTCTGACCTTGGTTTCGAATCTGATTACTCCTTAGTTGTTAGAGTGTGGTTGATCAAAACCAGCTACAAGATTTCAGCATATGAGTCATATAAGAAAGAAAGAAAAGGAAGCACAGAAATTGAATAGAGGGCTGAACTGACTGAACTGAGTGTAGAATATAAATCTTGTTTAAGACAGGAATAAATAGCTAGAGTTGGGGATACGTATCTGATGAATATAATAGAACATTATGTTAAGACTACAGAAACAGTGGTGACCTGTAACTATAGAAACAGTTAGATCTTAGAATTTTACCAGACAAAATCCAATAAGTCATGCAGAAATGAGCCGACTCAAGGACCCAGAACCTGGATCCAGACGTCCAATGCTAGAGGTGGGCTGCAATGTGTAGCTGTGTAGTACATGGACCCTAACACAGGAGCTGGGGCTAAATTCACCCCAGGAGGATGAGCATGTCTACAAAGCATTTGGTAAGAGACAAAGATATAGTACAGCAAAGACTGTTTTATTTTTTTTCCCAAGTGTTATTGAGGCATAACTGACACATAGAACTGTATAAGTTTAACGTGTATAGTATTATGATTAGACTTATATATGTTGTGAAATAACTACCACAATAAGTTTAATTAACACCCACTATGACCAGTGCATTTTCTTGGCAAAACTCTATTAGTCTTTGCCCTGCTTCATTCCGCATTCCAAGGCCAAATTTGCCTGTTACTCCAGGTGTTTCTTGACTTCCTACTTTAGCATTCCAGTCCCCTATAATGAAAAGGACATCTTTTTTGGGTGTTAGTTCTAAAAGATCTTGTAGGTCTTCATAAAACCGTTCAACTTCAGCTTCTTCAGCATTACTGGTTGGGGCATAGACTTGGATAACTGTGATATTGAATGGTTTTCCTTGGAGACGAACAGAGATCATTCTGT
>SJYT01034291.1:4808-53073 GCA_006410635.1 Cephalophus harveyi | reverse complement strand
ACTCCAGTACTTTGGCCACCTCATGCGAAGAGTTGACTCATTGGAAAAGACTCTGATGCTGGGAGGGATTGGGGGCAGGAGGAGAAGGGGACGACCGAGGATGAGATGGCTGGATGGCATCACGGACTCGATGGATGTGAGTCTGAGTGAACTCCGAGAGATGGTGATGAACAGGGAGGCCTGGCGTGCTGCGATTCATGGGGTCGCAAAGAGTCGGACACGACTGAGCGACTGAACTGAACTGAACTGAACTGAACACCCACTATCTTGTATAGGTACAAGAAAAGAGAAGAAGAGAAGAAAATGTTCTTTTCCTTGTTATGAGAACTCTTAGGATTTACTCTCTTAACAGCTTTCATATATACATATAGCAGTGTTAGCTATGGTCATCATGTTCTCGTGAATATATTATAGCCCTAGTAGCTATTTTCCTTTAAAAATTTGTACTTTTTGGCCACCTTCATCCAGTTCTCCCTCCCCACCCCTACCTCTGCTTTGGTAACCATAAATCTGATTTTTTCTGAGTTTTCCTATGTTTTTAAGATTCCACATACATCACAGATGTCTTTCTTTGTCTGACTGATTTCACTTAGCATTATGCCTTCAAAGTCCACCCCTGTTGTTGCAAATAGCAGGAGATATGTATGTGTGTGTGTATATATATATATGTGATGTTTCTATGTACATAATTGTGAAGATATACTTTTGAGTTAGTGCTTTTGTTTCCTTTACAGATATTGCCAGAAGTAGAATTTCTGGATCATATAGTAGCTCTATTTTTAATTTTTTGAGGAACTTCCATACTGGAAGTTTTCCATAGTGGCTATACCAATTTACATTCCCACCAACACTGTACAATGGTTCCCTTTTCTCCACATCTTTGCCAGCATTTCTTATCTCTTGTCTTTCTGATGTTGACCATTCTAATAGGTATTAAGTAATATCTCATTGTGGTTTTCATTTGCATTACCCTAATGATTTGTGATTTTGAGCACCTTTCCATGTACCTGTTGGCCTTTTACATATTGTCTTCAGAAAAATGTCTATTTGTGTCCTTTGCTGGATTTTAATTGGATAAGGATGGTGATTATGCTTTGCTATGGAGTTGTATGAGTTCCTTTTATAGTTTAGATATTAACCCCTTATCAGTTTATGATTTGCAAACATTTTTTCTCATTCTGCAGGTTGTCTTTTCATTTTGTTGATTGTTGCCTTATGCAGGAGGCTTTTAGTTTGATATAGTCCCTTGTTTATTTTTGATTTTGTGACTTTTGCTTTAGGTGTTGTATCAAAAAATCCTTGCCAAGATCCATGTCAAGGAGCTTTTTTCTGTTTTCTTCTAGGAATTTTATGTGATGAAAATGGCATTCTACTTCTATGGTCTTGCTCCTTAAAATCTATAACTTCAGTTATGAGAAAAAAAAAATATCAGATAGGTTCCCGTGGGGACTGGTTATTCATTCTTTTAGAAACTTTAAATACCTAAAGTTATTACTTTAGGAGTAGATAAATGTATCAGAAAAATACAAAAAAAAAAAAATCATCTGTATTCACACACACACACCCAAACTTGATGTACAATAGTGTTTATTTTTCTTTCTACCAAAAACCCTATAAAATATCCCAGATTGAATAATGGATTAAAGAATTGTGTATAGAGGAAAGAAGGATAGTAGATGATAGATCATCATGTAGATGATCCTTATCAAATACAGCTGACCCTCGAATAGCACCAGCTGATAGGGGCGCCGACCCTCAGCAAAGTCAAAAATCTGAAGATAATTTATAACTGGCTCCTCAGGAGCTGGGTAGGCAGATTCAGCCAACTGGATCATGTAGTACTGCAGTATTTATTGTTGAAAAATGTAAGTGGACCTGCACAGTTTAAACTTGTGTTGTTCAAGGGCCAACTGTGATGTGGTTATGCCCTTGCAGCTTTGCTTCCTCAGTGCGTTGTGGGTCAGAGACCTGTATCATAGTGTCTCCTCTCCTCTCCTTCTCTCCCTTCCCTCTAATGTTCTCTCTTCCCCTTCCCTCCCTCCATCTCTCTTCTTTCTTTTTTCTTTTGGTCCTGGTGCTGTGACCTTATGTAGAAACCTCAAACAACCCATCAGAACAACAAAAGTGAGCTGCATAGCATCTCAAATCCATCCTTGCAGTGAGGAGAAAGGCCCCGGGCCCCCACCCTCCTAGCTTATCTCCTGTAGTGTCATTACATAAATTTTCTCCAGATGCTGGTTGTATCTGACCTTCCCTCTGAGACTGAAAGCAAAGATCCATCTGCTGACTTGTCATTCCCACTAGACCAATTCCCTCCAATCTGCCCTTCTCTCAGTCCTTCCCAAATCAGGAATCAGCATTTCTACCCATCTATACCTATTTCCCACAGACCTGCCAGGGTGAACTTTTAAAACACAATCCCATCAGGCTACTTTGCTACTTAAAAACCTGCCCATGGTTTCCCCTACAATTAAAATACAGTCAGTTCTGCTATCATGCGTTTAGCATGATAAAAGCTAACTAGCTAGCTGAAGGAACAATTTTGAGCATAATGTAAGTTTCACATTTGCTTCTGTATCAAAAATACAGGCAGAATGCAGGAACAGCTCCGGCTGAACGGGGCGCACCTGCCAGCACCTCTGACACCCAGCAGCCCCCTCAGTTCACGGAGGGTTCCGAGCCTCACCCGCATCCCTTAGGTGCTGGCGGCTTCTCCTGGATTTTATGTAACCCCTCTTGGCCATTCCAGAAGAAAGCAGCCCTTTGCATGCCCCCTTTGACCTGCGAACTTCAGGGCTTTTTAAAGGTAAAGTTTCACAGTTGTTTATTTATTTTTCAGTATCTGTGTAGTCCATTGTTTAAAACATTTGATTTGGTTTTTATCCTTTTTTAAAGTGTCGCAGAGATTTTGAGTATTTCACCTTTAGTCCTGTGTTTTCCCATATGCCCTGTGGTTTTTACTGTAGGATTTTGCACGTTGCATGCCCCCTTTGACCTGCGAACTTCAGGGCTTTTTAAAGGTAAAGTTTCACAGTTGTTTATTTATTTTTCAGTATCTATGTAGTCCATTGTTTAAAACATTTGATTTGGTTTTTATCCTTTTTTAAAGTGTCACAGAGATTTTGAGTATTTCACCTTTAGTCCTGTGTTTTCCCATATGCCCTGTGGTTTTTACTGTAGGATTTTGCACGGGACTGTGGTTTTTAAAAATGTATATCTTGTGGTATAGTAGAACTCACTGTTTCAATAATTCCTCACTTAAAAAAGACTTGCTCCTTGCTCCAGCTTGTCTTTCTGAGCTCTGCTCACACTACCCTTCCTTTGGCTCAAGGTTCTTCAGCTGTTTCCTCCCGTCTCAAGCTCTCCTCCAGACTCCTTCTTTCGGCATGGAAAGTTATCCTCCTGGCTTGTCATCAGTAGTCCCAATGCTTTCCTCAGATTTTAACTTCAATTTCACATTTTTAGGTTGGCCTTTGTCAACCACTCTCCCCACTTCAATCTCCTTCCAATATCTGTATCGTGTTGTTTATTCCTTTTCTTCAATTTATCACAGTGTGAAATTATATGAAGTAAAAGATGATTTCCTTTTTCTGTTTACTAAATTGTAAGATCCTTAAAGATACTTCTTTATGTCTGCTTTAACCATGTCTGGTAAATGTAATATTTTCTGAATGAATGGATGAAAATGAATATTTCATCATCTCTTTGATTTACCATACATGCTTTCACAAAAAATTCTTATGTTTTTGAACTATAAAGTCATGCAGGAAAAAATGTTTCATGCACTGAAAAGCTTTCTCCAAAGGGAACTGTAGCATTTTACTAGAGTGAAAGAACACTGGGGAAAAGGAGATACCCAGACTTTTGAAGGATTACTACACATTGGTTCTGAATTGATGCTAAATCCAGGGGAAGGAAAATGCTGCTGTGGTCCATTAGTCAAAGTAGGGTGTATGGGTGGTTTTGGCCTAAATTAAATCACTGTGGGCTCAGTAGACCTGCAGACTCCTGTAGCTATCTAATAAGTTGCTGACTGCTTAATTTGAATAGAAATGCTTGTCAACTGGAAGCATCATCACATAGCTTCTCTGACTTACCAAGTAAAGACATTAGGTAGGAAGGCTCCTAGGACTTCCCCTTCTTGCCAGGATGGTAAACTCAATACTGTGTCTCTGGAGAAATTGCAGGGATTGTTGCCACTATCAAGAACTTGGAAAATGCCGCTGTATTTATGTTTGTTGCATCTTTATTTCATTTGCTTGTTTGCTCTCTGTAGAAGTGGGATGGAGCTTGGAGAATGACCATGGAATAGCATACATTTAATCAGGTATTGGCTGCACTTGCAGCTTCTGCTCAAGATGTGGCATATTTACTGAAACAAATCAGTAAAGCAAATCACAGCCTGGCATCTGGTGTGCAGCTAATGACCTGGAAAATGCTCCCCTCTTCCGATGCTAATCTGTAAGAACCACAGCAATAGGTTGTTTTTGCATGGCAGGACTTACTCTTTTGTGGTCCTACCTTAGGGCAAATGAAAGCTGCTTCTTTACTGAGGTTCTGTGATCTGATGGTTCTTGAAAAGCCTATGGTGTCTAGGTATGCACTGTGAAGACTTTGGCAAGCTCTAATAGGAGAATTATCGGGCAGATAATATAGCAAACACATGCTTTCTTTTATAGATAGCTATCCTTTTGAGAAATAACTGCAGGTTTGCTGCATGGCCCCAGTAGAGACTGAATGTTTGATCATTGGACATCACGTGACTGGGTGACCCATCATAACCAGGCATTCTCTGAGCCAGTGAGCCATCCACTTAGATATGGGCAGTAGCAACCAATTATCAAATGGAAATGGTAAATAAGAAACTGAGCTGAGCTGAGCTTAGAAGACACAGCAAGGCAGCTGCAGGAACAGGGGCCTCAGGCTGCTGCGGCGCTACCGGCTGCTGCATTGTCTTTCGCTTCCATCCCTGGGGCTTCATGGAGAATGCCTTAGGAACTTAGGACTCAGTCTGGTTTATAGATGGTTTGGTGGCCTTGGTTCCCAAGGGGGACAACACAATGGTTCTGTTTTCTAAATGTATTTTAATGCATTTATTTGCTTTCTTTAACTTTTTCTCCTCCTACCTTTACATCTTTCCCATCATCATGGTCTTTTCTAATGAGTTGGTTCCTTTGCATTAAGTGGCAAAGTATTGGAGCTTCAGCGTCAGTACTTCCAATGAATGTTCAGGATTGATTTCCTTTAGGATTGACTGGTTTGGTTTCCTTGCAGTTGAACAGTAATCATTTCTAACTGATACTGTCTGAATAAATCTGTTGGTTGCTGACAGTTAGTAGAGTGGTTAGTAGAATTTTATATGCTGCTGCTGCTAAGTCACTTTAGTCAAGTCTGACTCTGTGCGACCCCAGAGACGGCAGCCCACCAGGCTCCCCCATCCCTGGGATTCTCCAGGCAAGAACACTGGAGTGGGTTGCCATTTCCTTCTCCAATGCATGAAAGTGAAAAGTGAAAGTGAAGTTGCTCAGTGAAAGTGAAGTTGCTCTTAGCAACCCCATGGACTGCAGCCCACCAGGATCCTGTGTCCATGAGATTTTCCAGGCAAGAGTATTGGAGTGGGGTGCCATTGCCTTCTCCAAAATTATTTGACTATGTGGTCCCTAAATTATTTTGGTACTCTGTGTAAATAAATCCCAAAGTAACATTTTATCCCAAGTTCTTTATTAATAATGACACTATTAACTTTACGATGACGAACTATATCTGTAAGAGTCTTAAGGTATCCTACATGTCACAGTGGTTCTATTGAGCTAAGTGTTGAGACGGCCACTTGACCACTGGAGTCCTCCTGTCGCTGAGCTCAGAGGCTGTGAAAGAGGTCACTCTCCTGCTTGACCCTGAGTGCCGGTGGGAAGCTGCATTCCTCTGATACAGCAGTGGCACTGAGGATGTCTCAGTCTGTTTGGCCTGCTGTGACACAATACATGTAACTGGATGGTTTATGAAGAACAGAAGCTTCTCACAGTTCTGGATGCTGAGGTCAGGAAGTGTCTCAGACAGGATCAGTGAGTGCCCGCTTCAGGGCTGCAGACTTCTTGCTATGTGTAGTCTCACATGGTGGGAGGGCCGATGATCTCTCTGGGGGCTCTTTCATAAAAAGATTAATCCCATTTGTAAGGGCTCCACTCTCATGACATAATCACCTTTCAAAGGCCCTACTTCCTAATACCATTACCTTGGGCAGTAGATTTTCAACATGAGTTTTGGAGGGACATGAACATTCAAGCTATATCAGTTTCAGTTCAGTTCAGTTCAGTCACTCAGTTGTGTCCGACTCTTTGCGATCCCATGAATCGCAGCACGCCAGGCCTCCCTGTTCATCACCATCTCCCGGAGTTCACTCAGATCCCCAGTTTGATTCCTGGGTTGGGAAGATCTGCTTGAGAAGGGATAGGCTACCCACTCCAGTATTCTTGGGCTTCCCTTTTGGTTCAGCTGGTAAAGAATATGTCTGCAATGTGAGAAACCTGGGTTTAATTCCTGGGTTGGGAAGATGCCCTGGAGAAGGGAAAGGCTACCCACTCCAGTATTCTGGTCTGGAGAATTCCATGGACTATATTTAGTTCATGGGGTCGCAAAGAGTCAGACACAACTGAGTGAGTTTCACTTCACTTCTTTCTTGTGGATGTATGTGTATATATACTCATGTAAATTTCCTTTTCTTTAGAATCTTATGCAAATTTTGTTGGAGGTAAGCTTTCATTACAGTCTTTAGTTAACAGAATGTTTCACATATGGCTATGGCTGAATTTTGAAGTGTAATTAACATAGCTCAGCTGCTGCTGCTGCTAAGTCGCTTCAGTCGTGTCTGACTCTGTGCGACCTCATAGACAGCAGTCCACCAGGCTCCTCCATCCATGGGATATTCCAGGCAAGAGTACTGGAGTGAGGTGCTATTGCCTTCTCCAAACGTAGCTCAGAGAGGGATATAATGACAGTTGGGACTTCAGTTCAGTTCAGTTGCTCAGTCGTGTCCGACTCTTTGCGACCTCATGAATCACAGCACGCCAGGCCTCCCTGTCCATCACCAACTCCCGGAGTTCACTCAGACTCACGTCCATCGAGTCAGTGATGCCATCCAGCCATCTCATCCTTTGTTGTCTCCTTCTCCTCCTGCCCCCAATCCCTCCCAGCATCAGAGTCTTTTCCAATGAGTCAGCTCTTCGCATGAGGTGGCCAAAGTACTGGAGTTTCAGCTTTAGCATCATTCCTTCCAAAGAAATCCCAGGGCTGATCCCCTTCAGAATGGACTGGTTGGATCTCCTTGCAGTCCAAGGGACTCTCAAGAGTCTTCTCCAACACCACAGTTCAAAAGCATCAATTCTTCGGCGATCAGCCTTCTTCACAGTCCAACTCTCACATCCATACATGACTACTGGAAAAACTTAGCATCCCCAAATTTCATGGGAAAGGATGAGAATGCTTCAACTTGTCTAAAGGATGGTTCCATCATGTTAGGTGCTTATGTGTTCTTTTTGTTGCTATATGAAAGTTCAAATATATGTAGAACAAATGTGCATGGATGTTGAGTACCAAAGGGGTAGATTGGATCAGTTATGCAACTTATGTGTCTCAGGTCCAAATCCATTCTATATACTCTGCTTTGTGATGTTAGGGCTGGATTCTGCAAACAGGGTTTCCTTGCCAGTGGCTTTCTGTTATTCTATGACAAAGCGGGCACTACAGAGAACTACAGAGCTGGAGGAGAAAGGAGAAAGGAGTTTCTTCCTCCCTTTTTTTTCTTGTCAGTTTGGGCTCTTGTCAATATCACAAGAGCCTCCTTTCTTCAGTGTGACAGAGGCATTTCATTCTTATGGAAGCAATTGAATTAGTTTGCAGATTTTCCAGCCTTTGCAGAATTAGGTTTCATTGTGTCCCTCTCAGACCCCAGCAGCTGTCACTAAGCATCCCCCCTGAGAAGTCTGAATCCCTGCTCTATGGGGGATCCCCCCTCCAAATTCAGACACCTGGTCCAGGAAGGAGCATCCTTTCTTCAAAGATCTGAATATCAGCTCCATGGGGATCCTTGTTCAAAGTTCTAATTTTAATGGTTCCGACCTCTTCCCTTTGTTCCCTTTGTTGTCCTTTCCCTGGAGGTTGTAGCTGGTAGCTGCTTCCTTTGGTTGTTAGTTTCATGACACTTTATTGTTCTTTAACTTCTTTTGAATTTTTAGTTTTTCAGTTAAAAATTCTTTTACTTGTTTAATTCTTTATACTAAATTTTCTCCATTAAAATTATGTATGTAATTTTTGTTTCCTAACAAGGATCTATCAGTATATAGAAACCACTATTGTATTAATTGATTTTTAATACTGAGGAGACTTCTTAAAACATTCAGGAACTTCAATCGAACAGTCTTTCTGAATTTACATTACTCATAAACCATTTGCTATTTTTGTAAAGATGTCTTCCCATTGTTGGTCTCTTGGAGATACATGCTATTCATTATCCCTGGTTTCCGAGCAAAAGAGCATTTTAATTGATACGGTTGGTCTGAGGTTTTTCTTTTCAACCTTTTAGATTCTCTAAAGGTAATTATTCAGAATGAACTAAATTAGCATTGGGCACATGCTGACCTAGGTCAAGCAAGAAAAATATTAATGCATTTTTTAACTTTGTGTTTGTTCTTTTGGAACTAATAGAATAAAATAGCATATAAGTTGTTTCTAGGAGTCTGAGTGAACTCTGAGAGATGGTGATGAACAGGGAGGCCTGGCGTGCTGCGATTCATGGGGTCGCAAAGAGTCGGACACGACTGAACTGAACTGAACTGTTTCTGGGAAAAGTCAGGCTAATGGAATACTGTTGTTTGAAACCTAAGAACAAAGTTCTCCTGTATTTATTCATTTTTATCAGCACTCTTTTAAAATTATTATTATTTTTTATCAGCACTCTTAAAACAAGAGACCAAAGCATGCACGATGTTTAGTACACCAAGATGGCGAGTAAGGGAGCCTGGGTTTGAGGCTTCCTCCCAGTTTACCAAGTGACACAAGATATGCCAACGAGTCATGGATGGGCTGAGGGTTTAGACATTCTCGTCTTGTGTTTTTGAGCAGAAACATTCAGACTCTTCTTCAAGGAGTTAACTAAGAGACCACTATGCTACTGGAGGAAATTTCTTTGCTAGTCTCCAAACGGCTCAAATTGTCTTATCAACTTGTGTGTCTCTATTTCATGGCTCCTGTATGTCAGGCTTTCTAGCTGTGATGGCTTCTGGAACACAAAGACAAGGCGTGATTGCTATATCCATGGAAACTGCACTAAGTGCCCAAATACATAGTAGTAGTTAACATCAAACTTGGTCTGTCAATGCCTGGCTAACTGAAAGTCTAATACTATATGACAGGGAGATTTATTAATTTTTGTTTTTATCAGCACTCTTTTAAAATTATTATTATTTTTTATCAGCACTCTTAAAACAAGAGACCAAAGCATGCACGATGTTTAGTACACCAAGATGGCGAGTAAGGGAGCCTGGGTTTGAGGCTTCCTCCCAGTTTACCAAGTGACACAAGATATGCCAACGAGTCATGGATGGGCTGAGGGTTTAGACATTCTCGTCTTGTGTTTTTGAGCAGAAACATTCAGACTCTTCTTCAAGGAGTTAACTAACAGACCACTATGCTACTGGAGGAAATTTCTTTGCTAGTCTCCAAACGGCTCAAATTGTCTTATCAACTTGTGTGTCTCTATTTCATGGCTCCTGTATGTCAGGCTTTCTAGCTGTGATGGCTTCTGGAACACAAAGACAAGACGTGATTGCTATATCCATGGAAACTGCACTAAGTGCCCAAATACATAGTAGTAGTTAACATCAAACTTGGTCTGTCAATGCCTGGCTAACTGAAAGTCTAATACTATATGACAGGGAGATTTATTAATTTTTGTGCTTCTGCCTTCCTCCTTGCTTTTTCCTGCCTGCCCTCCTGCAAAGTTTTATCTGTACCAGCCAGACTCTGAACTTGTGAAGCAGATTCAGGAAAACAGGGTGAAAAAGGATTGGATTATCCAAAAGAACCAAGGACAGTTGCAGAGATTTTTAAAGAGATACAGACAGAGATTAGAGAACATGTTAGGGTTTGGCTCTGAGACGTTGTGGAATGCGTGGAATGACAGAGGCTTGGAGATGGAGGAAATAAGTATTTGAGAAGTGTTCTTGTGAGTTATAAATTCAGTGTCACTTTATGTTCTTAGAGAAATGCATGTAAAAATGTGAATTCCATTCAGTATGCTTCTGGTCTGAACTGTGTTTCTCTGAATATGACTTCCTGCAAGGACTGAACTATATGCATGCTAAGTCGCTTCAGCTGTGTCTGACTCTTTGCAACACTATGGACTGTAGCCTGCTAGGCTCCTCTGTCCATGGGATTCTCCAGGTAAGGATGCTGGAGTGGGTTGCCATGCCCCTATATGTGTACTGATTTATTTCTGGACTTCATATAGGTTACTTTCAGCTTAATTCAACCTGTCCTCATACATTATTATGTTGAATCAGTGAACACCAGCATATACAGTTTCTGTTATTTAGGTTATATCATTCAGTTGTTTAAGTTTCAGTTGTGGCTCAGTGTCACTTTCTCTTCTTGCTTTCAAGCCACTATAATACAAATAGGTTCTCTCCATGGATGTGGAGGGCATACTGAAAAATTATATGTAGATTTTTAACTGCTTGCAAGGCAGCAGGAAGTGTGCATGTTGGTATCCCTACCCTCTTTCCCTTGTGTTCAAGGGTCAACTGTACTTTGAGTTTAGCCTGGTGAGACCCAAAGAAGAGAATCCTACCATACCATGTCAGTCTTCTTATCTACAGAAATTGTGAAATAATAAACTGGTGCTTTTGTAAGCCACTAAACCCTGGTGGCTCAGAGGGTAAAGCATCTGCCTGCAATGCAGGAGACCTGGGTTCGATCCTTGGGTCGGGAAGATCCCCTGAAGAAGGAGAAGGCAACCCACTCCAGTGTTCTTCCTGGAGAATCCCATGGATGGAGGAGCCTGGTGGGCTATAGTCCATGGCGTTGCTAAGAGTCAGACATGACTGAGCAACTTCGCTTTCACTTTCAAACCTCCCTGTGCTCCAAAAACAAAAACAAAAAAACAAACCACCCCCAAAAGCCAATGAAAAACCAAATATATTCTTTAAGAACATTTGGTCAAGTTAGAACAAGGGTTCTTATCCACTCAGTAAGCAGGGATTTTGGGTGTGCTCAGTCAATCTGTCTGACTTCACAACCCCATAGACTGTAGCCTGCCAGGCTCCACTGTCCATGGAATTTCCCAGGCGAGAATATTGCAGTGGGTTGCATTGTCTACTCCATGGAAACTTCCTGACCCAGGGATTGAACCTGCATCTCTTGAGTCTCCTGCATTGGCAGGTAGAGTCTTTATCACTGTGCCCCACCTCCCGACCCAGGGATCAAACCCAGGTCTCCTGCATTGCATGTAGATTCTTTACTGTCTGAACCACCAGAGTCCAGAAAGAAGGGATTTTTATGTTTTTTTGAAGTCTACAAACCAACATAAGTGGCTTGTAAACCACTGTTCAGAATAGTCCATAGATTCAGTCATGTGGTAGCAAAGGTTAATACCTCTGATATTCCTATTGATTTTGTCATTAACTGGCAAATGGCTTCTTAAAAGCTAATCCCCCATATTATAGAATATCTGGATTCTGCCCTGTCCCTCATTTGAATTGTCTGATACCTTTATTGCTATAGCTGCTATTACTGCTGCTGCTGATTCTGTTACCTACCATGGCCATGGTTGGCTAACTTTCGGAACTGCTTACAGTGTTTCAGGTACTGAGCTAAGTACTCTACACATTATCTCATTTAAGTTTATAATTGGGTAATTTCCATGCATCAGACCCTATATTTCATTTGATTCTTAATTGTTCTGGCAGGGTAGTATTTTCAACTTTAACTCTGGAAAGTTTAACTTACTTCATTTGTTTCACAGTTAATCCATATAAGAACCAGTTTTTTAAAATGTTTAATAAAAAAGTTACCACTTAAAGTATTTTTAAGTGTATAATTCAGTGACATTAAGTATATTCATGATGTTGTACAACCATCACCACTGTTTTCAGAATTTCATTATCATCCCAAACAGCATTTCTATATGTATTAATATCTTCTTATTTCCCCCTTTGCCTTCTCATTTCCCCTCTACCCAACCTCTGGCAATCTCTAATCTACTCTGTGAATTTGATTAGTGTGTTAATCAGTGTTGTCCAGAGAAACAGAACCAATAGAATATATACAGACACATAAAATGAGATTTATTATAGGAATTGACTCATGCAGTTATTAAGGTTAAGAAATTCTATGATCTGTTGTCTACAAGATGAAGAGCCAGGAAAGCTGGTGGTGTATTTCAGTTCAAGGCCAAAGGCCTGAGCTGTGGGGTGCCAGAGGTATACGTTCCAGTCTGAGGCCTGAGAACCAGGAGTATCCATGTCCAAGGGCAGGAGGAGATAGACATCTCCTCTCAAGCTGAGATAGTAAATTCATCTTTCCTATATCTTTTGTTCTATTATGGGCTTCCCCGGTGGCTCAGATGGTAAAGAATCTGCCTGCAATACAGGAGATCCAGGTTCAGTCCCTGGATTGGCAAGATCCCCTGGCGAAGTGAATGGCAACCCACTCCAGTATTCTTGCCTAGAGAATCCCATGGACAGAGGAGCCTGGTGGGCTACAATCCATGGGTTGACAAAGAATCAGATACAACTGAGTGACTAACACTTTCACTTATTCTATTAGGGCTTCAGGCGATTGGATGATCTCACCCAAATTGGGGAGGACTATGTTCCAAAGAAAAGCAAGGAGAGATAAGACAGCCTTCCTCAGCGATCAATGCAAAGAAATAGAGGAGAACAACAGAATGGGAAAGACTAGAGATCTCTCTGGGAAAATTAGAGATACCATGGGAGCATTTCATGCAAAGATGGGCTCAAAAAAGGACAGAAATGGTATGGACCTAACAGAAGCAGAAGGTATTAAGAAGAGGTGGCAAGAATACACAGAAGAACTGTACAAAAAGGATCTTCAGGACCCAGATGACCATGATGGTGTGATCACTCACCTAGAGCCAGACATCCTAGAATCCAAAGTCAAGTGGGCCTTAGGAAGCATCACAATGAACAAAGCTAGTGAAGGTGATGGAATTCCAGTTGAGCTCTTTCAAATTCTAAAAGGTGATTCTGTGAAAGTGCTGCACTCAATATGCCAGCAAATTTGGAAAACTCAGCAGTGGCCACAGGGCTGGGAAAGGTCAGTTTTCATTTCAATCCCAAAGAAAAGCAATGCCAAAGAATGTTCAAACTATTGCATAATTGCCCTTATCTCACATGCTAGCAAAGTAATGCTCAAAATTCTTCAAGTGAAGCTTCAATAGTACATGAACCATGAACTTCCAGATGTTCAAGCTGGATTTAGAAAAGGCAGAGGAAGAGATCAAATTTCCAACATCCGCTGGATCATTGAAAAAGCAAGACAGTTCCAGAAAAACACTTACTTCTGCTTTATGGACTATGCCAAAACGTTTGACTGTGTAGATCACAACAAACTGTGGAAACTTCTTAAGGAGATGGTTATACCAGACCAGCTGACCTGCCTCTTGAGTAATCTGTATGTAGGTCAAAAAACAACAGAACTGTACATGGAATAACAGACTGGTTCCAAATCAGGAAGGGGAGTACATCAAGGATGTATATTGTCACCCTGCTTATTTAACTTATATGCTTATTTAACATCATTGGAAGTGCCAGGCTGGATGAAGAACAAGCTGGAATCAATATTGCTAGGAGAAATATCAATAATCTGAGATAGGTAGATGATACCACCCTTATGGCAGAAAATGAAAAAGAACTAAAGAGCCTTTTGATGAAAGCAAAAGAGGGAGGTGAAAAAGTTGGCTTAAAGCTAAACATTCAGAAAACTAAGATCATGGCATCCAGTCCCATTACTTCAGTGACAGACTATTTTGAGGGGCTCCAAAATCACTGCAGATCACTACAGCCATGAAATTAAAAGACTCTTGCTCCTTGGAAGAAAAGCTATGACCAACCTAGACAGCATATTAAAAAGCAGAGACATTACTTTGCCAACAAAGGTCCATCTAGTCTAAGCTATGGTTTTTCTAGTAGTCTTGTATGGATGTAAAGGACTGGACTATAAAGGAAGCTAAGCACCAAAGAATTGATGCTTTTGAACTGTGGTGCTGGAGAAGACTCTTCAGAGTCCCTTTGACTGCAAGGAGATCCAACCAGTCCATCCTAAAAGAGATCAACCCTTATTGGAAGGACTGATGCTGAAGCTGAAACTCCAATATTTTGGCCACCTGATGCGAAGAGCTGACTAATTTGAAAAGACCTCGATGCTGGGAAAGATTCACAGCAGGAGGAGAAGGGGAGGACAGAGGATGAGATGGTTGGATGGCATCACCGACTCAATGGACATGAGTCTGAGTATGCTCCGGGAGTTGGTGATGGACAGGGAAGCTTTGTATGCTACAGTCCATGGGGTTGCAGAGAGTCGGACATGACTAACTGAACTGAACTGAACTGAACTGAACTGAACTGATGTTCCTTACACAGTCTACTGATTAAAATGCTAATTTTTCCACAGACATACCCAGAAATAATGTATCAACAGATCTCTGGGCAGCCCTTAGCTCAGTTAAGTTGACACATAAAAATTAACCATCAAATCTGGTTCACTCAGCATAATGCTTACAAAGTTTATCCATCTTGCAGCATATTTTCATAATTTCATTTTTAAAGGTAAAATAACTTTCCATTTGTGTACAGCATTTTGTTTATCTTTGGGTTAATGATTTGTTTTCACCTGTGAATACTGAAAATATCTGAGTCACTGCTTTCAGTTCTTTTGGATATATAGCAGGAAGTGGAATTACTGGATCTTACAATAGTTCTTTGTTTAACCTTTTGAAAACCCTCTATATTGTTTTCTGCAATGGCTATGCAATTTTACATTACTATTAGCAGTGCACAAATTTTCCAGTTTCTCCACATCCTCATCAATCTTGTTATTTGTTTTTTTTTTGGAATAACAGATATTATAATGGGTGTGAAGTAGTATCTTACTGTGGTTTTATGTTCTCCTAATGACTAGTGATTCTGAACATCTTTTCATGTGCTTATTGGCCATTTGTATATCTTGGTGGATATACCAATTTTTTCTTGGTGGATATACCAATTTTTTCTTCGCACACTTTTAAATTGAGTTGTTTGGTTTTCCATTGTTGAGTTTTAGTTCTTTATTTTCTGAAATTAATAGCTTATAAGTAATATGATTTGCAATTATTTTCCCCCTTATTTGGGTTGTCGTTTCACTCTCTTGATAGTACTCTTGGTACATAAAACTTAGTTTTAATGAAATCTAACTTATCTAGATTTTCTTTTGTTTCCTGTCCTTCTGGTGTCTAGAATCAGGTTTTAAAGCTTGGGGGAGTTTGTGATGGAGATGTACACACTGCTATACTTAATATGGATAAGTAACAAGGACCTCCTGAATAGCACATGGGGCTCTGCTCAATGGTATGTAGCAGCCTGGGTGGGAGAGGAGTTTGGGGAAGAATGGATACATGTGCATGAATGGCCGAGTTTCTTCACTGTTCACCTGAAACTATCACAACATTGTTAATCAGTTATACACCAATACAAAATAAAGTTAAAAAAAAAAAAAGATTTAGAAAACAAAGCTTGTTTAGTTTATTCTAAACTCAGACCATTACTCACATTTCATCTCCAAATGTAAAAGTATATTTGGAAATGTGAATTTTTTTTGATTAAAAAAATTTGGTATGCTTTATTAACTTGGAGAAAAAAGCTCCATATATTAAAGGTGAGTTAACTCCCTTTTCATTATAAATGGTATTTGCTTTAGATCTTGCCTGTCATAATATATTCAAGAGCCTATGAGAATCTAACAGAACACTCTTACCTAGCTCCATAAGCCCTCTCAGCCAGTTGGGAATTGCAAGCACCTTCTAGTAGAAGAAATCTCCAAAAACAGTGGTTTAAATAAGATAGGGAGATTGCTTTCCTTTCACTTGATATGAAAGCTAGAATCAGCCAGTCTTGGATGCAGTGTGTGACTCCAGACTTCTTTCTTTTTGTTTCTCCATCATTAACTTCTCTTTTGTTTCTTCTTCTTTTCAAAGATCATTTCATGATCACAAAGGGGCTCTAGTGATGACTTCTGTATTCTACAAGGATGCAAGGGGAAAAGAAAAATGATAAGCCTTTTAAATTAGTCAGCCCTGTTTAAAGAGCTTCCCCAGAAGCTCCACGCAGTGACTTCTGTTTATGTTCCACAGGTCATACTAGCAAAGGAGGCTGAAAGCTACAGAAGAATAATTCTAGTAAGGTTATGGCTACCTTTCTTTCCTTTTCTAGTGTTTTGTATAAAGCTTGGACTTCCCAAATTATTATTGTTAGGTTGTTGATATCCTTTTATATATATAAAAATGCTATGTATTGAACGGATTTCTGAAATCCTCTCACCAAAGAAAGTTAATTCTCTCAGCCAGTCTTGCTAAGCCTTAAATAACATGCCTGCAAATAACAGTGCACTCTATGCTATCTCAACAATGTAGTGGTTTATTGCAACAAAAGGAGAATAGATTTTGGGTAGGCAGTTAACAGCCTTTTCCATACCCTCAGACAAAGAGTTATGTAAACCCAAGTAAGGTAAACCCAAGACCCCTGGGTGTTTTGATTCCGTTTTCTCTGGTCACATAGCAAAAATATTGCTTTCCTTTTTTCTTATCATCAAATTCTCTCTCCTTCTAATCACTTTCTACATATTGTGCTATAGTGCTCAATGTATAGATTGTCCATAAGTGAATTTTCTGTCTTCTTTTTCCCAGTTAAATTATGTAAGCCACTCATTTTTTTTTTCTTTCTCTTTAATCATTCCTGAATCAATTGTGAATTTTCCAGGTAGATCAACTGAATGTAGGTTGGTAGGGTACTCATATACTTAAAAGGTAGGGCTATAAGAAATCTAACTCAATTTAAAGGGAAGAATAATGGATTTGAAGAATGAAGTACCTCTTGATTTTTAAACATCCATGAAGGTTCAGAAAGCAGGAAACTTGTTTTTTCAAATTTGTTGAAAGTTTAAATAATGGTTTAAAAAAGTTTTAGTTTCCTACTTCCGTTAGCTCTCTCCAGTTCACTATACCTTCTTGTTTGCACTAAAAGGCTCAGATCAGTTCTAATTTGAAAAGTTCTTGTCCTGGGCAGGAATTATACAAGTACTCCACTCAGGATGTCTGAGTATCAAACTCCATTCTTTATATGATACTCTATGACTGTTGCTTTGTATCCTATCAGAGTATTTTGTTTCCCAGAAAGCCAGCAAGTGTTCTTAGGAAATTATTTCTCTCATTTATACCCTGCTGCTGCTGCTGCTGCTACTGCTAAGTCACTTCAGTCATGTCGGACTCTGTGTGACCCCATAGACGCAGCCCACCAGGCTCCCCCGTCCCTGGGATTCTCCAGGCAAGAATACTGGAGTGGGTTGCCATTTCCTTCTCCAATGCATGAAAGTGAAAAGTGAAAGGGAAGTCGCTCAGTCGTGCCCAACTCTTAGCAACCCCATGGACTGCAGCCTACCAGGCTCCTCTGTCCATGGGATTTTCCAGGCAAGAGTACTGGAGCGGGGTGTCATTGCCTTCTCCGCACTTATACCCTGAGTTACCGCTTTTTGTTGTCTCATCTGGATTTCTGTCTTTTCTTCTTTTAACTAACTCTACCCAATTCTTACTCCGAGTTCGCTTATTTCCTTGAATTTTTTTGTTGTTTAGTCGCTAAGTCACAAGTCTTTGTGACCCCATGGACTGCAGAATGCCAGGCTTCCCTGTTCTTCACTATGTTCCAGAGTTTGCTCAAACTCAAATCAGTTGAGTGGGTGATGCCATCAAACCATCTCATCCTCTGGCATCCTCTTCTTCTCTTGCCTTCAATCTTCCCAGCATCAGGGTCTCTTCAATGAGTCTTCGCATCAGGTGGCCAAAGTATTGGAATTTCAGCTTCAGCATCAGCCCTTCCAATGAATATTCAGGGTTGATCTCCTTTAGGATGGACTGGTTGGATCTCCTTGCAGTCCAAGGGACTCTCAAGAGTCTTCTCCAACACCACAGTTCAAAAGCATCAGTTCCTATCTGTGAGGAAATGACCTTACCTTGATTTTCATGTGAATCGTGTACACTTGGTTTTGTTGTATGTTTAAAATATTGTATATCTATTTACATTGAAGTTTTCTTTTTTTAACTACATTTTCAGATCAGAGTCCTAAGTGAACTTGCACAATGCTTTCATGATTGTTTATGGTTTGCTGCTGCTGCTGCTGCTGCTAAGTTGCTTCAGTCGTGTCCGACTCTGTGCGACCCCATAGACGGCCTCCTACAAGGCTCCTCTGTCTCTGGGATTCTCCAGGCAAGAACACTGGAGTGGGTTGCCATTTCCTTCTCCAGTTTATGGTTTAGTTATTTTTAATTTTTTTGTTTTGTTTTCAACTTTAACTTCATGTGGAACTGAAAAGATGGATTGAAACAAAAACGTACTAAATTTTGTAGACTTCCTAATTTTTTGACTCTTTAAAGATTTTTTTTTTTTACTTCTTTCTTTCTATTTACATCTCTTTTCTGGTATATTTTAATTATCCCAGTAAACAAGTCATAGCATGGCAAGACTTATATAGGGATTCCTTTATTCTAGTCTCTGTTTTTCTTTTGATTTTTGTCTTTTTAATTCCTGAAGAACTTCTGCCAAGGTTTCTACATGTTGAGCTTGAGTCTGTAAGAACTCAAACATTGTATGTATGTATGTATGTCTTTAGTAATTTGACTGTTAATTTTTTATTGTGGTAAGAACATTTAACATGAGATTTACCTTCTTATGGAGAAGGCAATGGCACCCCACTCCAGTACTCTTGCCTGGAAAATTCCATGGACGGAGGAGCCTGGTGGGCTGCAGTCCATGGAGTCGCTAAGAGTCGGACACGACTGAGCGACTTCACTTTCACTTTTCCCTTTCATGCATTGGAGAAGGAAATGGCAACCCACTCCAGTGTTCTTGCCTGGAGAATCCCAGGGACGGGGGAGCCTGGTGGGCTGCCGCCTATGGGGTCACACAGAGTCGGACACGACTGAAGTGACTTAGCAGCAGTAGCAGTTACCTTCTTAACATTTTTTTTCCTTTTTAATAATAATGTTTTCTTTTGAACTTTACAAGCAATCCATTTATTTTCTTTCAGAAAATAAAAAAAATGCATAAAAGTGTACAGTAAAGAAATAATAGTCAGCAGTAATCTTCAATCACAGAGATAACCACCATTAACATTTTGATACATTTTCTCCCAGTGTCTACATATTCTTTATAAGATTTTTTTGATGTGTACCATTTAAAAGTCTTTATTGACCTTGTCCGTCTAGTCAAGGCTATGGTTTTTCCTGTGATCATGTATGGATGTGAGAGTTGGACTGTGAAGAAGGCTGAGCGCTGAAGAATTGATGCTTTTGAACTGTGGTGTTGGAGAAGACTCTTGAGAGTCCCTTGGACTGCAAGGAGATCCAACCAGTCCATCCTGAAGGAGATCAACCCTGGGATTTCTTCGGAAGGAATGATGCTAAAGCTGAAACTCCAGTACTTTGGCCACCTCATGAGAAGAGTTGACTCATTGGAAAAGACTGTGATGTTGGGAGGGATTGGGGGTAGGAGGAGAAGGGGACGACCGAGGATGAGATGGCTGGATGGCATCACTGACTCGATGGATGTGAGTCTGAGTGAACTCCGAGAGATGGTAATGAACAGGGAGGCCTGGCGTGCTGCGATTCATGGGGTTGCAAGGAGTCGGACACGACTGAGCGACTGAACTGAACTGAACTGAACAATGTTACTTCTGTTTTTTTATATAAATTTATTTTAATTGGAAGTTAATTACAATATTGTATTGGTTTTGCCATACATCAACATGAATCCGCCACAGGTATACATGTGTTCCCCATCCTGAACCACCCTCCCTCCTCCCTCCCCATACCATTACTTCTGTTTTATGTTTTGGTTTTTTGCCCCAAGGCATGTGAGATCTTAACTCCCTGACCAGGGATCAAACTTGCACCTCGTGAGTTAGACCACCAGAGAAGTCTCTACATATTCTTTGTTTTTTTTTTCTACACATTCTTTAAATTGATGTATAACTGACCAATAAGACTTTTAGTTCCAATGTACACATACTGATTTGATACTTTTATACAATACAAAATGATCGTCATGATGTGTCTAGTTATCATCTGTCACCATTCAAAGGTGTACAGTATTATTGACCGTATTCACCATGCTGTACATTTTCACCCCCATGATTCATTTATTTTGTAACCGGAAGTTTATCTCTTTAATCTCCCGTATGTGTTTCTCTCAACCCCCTGCCCTCAGCAAAGACCTGTATTGTATATCTGTTCTATTTTGTTATGTTTATTTTTTTTGATTTTTAGATTCCACAAATTTGTCTTTGACTTATTTCACTTAGTACAACACAGTCTAGTTCCATTCATGTTGTTGAAAATGGCATAATTTCCTATTTGAAATTTTTTTAAGTTAATTTTGGTTGTGCTGGGTCTTTGTTGCTCCTGAGGGCTTTCTCTAGTTGTGGCGAGCAGGGCCCACTCTCTAGTTGCGGGGTGCAGGCTTCTCGCTGTGGTGCTTCTCTTGCTGTAGAGCATGGGCTCTAGGGCATGTGGGCTTCAGTAGTTGTGACACACAGGCTTAGCTGTCCTCAGGCACGTGGGGTATTCCTGCACCAGGGGTTGAACCCATGTCCCTTGCATTGGCAGGTGAAGTCTTAACCACTAGACCACCAGGGACATTGTTTATGTATATATATAAATCTCCCACATCTTTATCCATTCATTTATATATGGCTTAGGTTGCTTCCATATCTTGGCTATTGTAAATAATTTTGCAATAAGTATGGGAGAACATGTATCTTTTGAAATTACAGTTTTTGTTTTCTTTGGAAAAATACCCAGAAGTAGGATTACTGGATCATGTGGTAGGTCTGTTTTTTTTTTTTTTTAGGAACCTCCATACTGTTTTCCATAGTAGCTGCACAAAGTTACATTCCCATAAATTGTGCTTGTGGGTTCCCCTTTCTCTACATTTTTAGCAATATTTGTTACTTGTCTTTTTGATAATAGCCATTCTCTAACAAGTGTAAGGTGATATCTCATTGTGGTGTGATTTGCACTTTCCTTAAGTTTAGTGGTGTTAAGCATTTTGTCATGTACCTTTTGGCTATCTGTATGTCTTCATGTATGGATGTGAGAGTTGGACTGTGAAGAAAGCTGAGCGCTGAAGAATTGGTGCTTTTGAACTGTGGTGTTGGAGAAGACTCTTGAGCATCCCCTGGACTGCAAGGAGATCCAACCAGTCCATTCTGAAGGAGGTCAGCCCTGGGATTTCTTTGGAAGGAATGATGTTAAAGCTGAAACTCCAGTACTTTGACCACCTCATGCAAAGAGTTGACTTATTGGAAAAGGCTCTGATGCTGGGAGGGATTGGGGGCAGGAGGAGAAGGGGACGACAGAGGATGAGATGGCTGGATGGTATCACTGACTCGATGGACGTGAGTCTGAGTGAACTCTGGGAGTTGGTGATGGAGAGGGAGGCCTGGTGTGCTGCGATTCATGGGGTCGCAAAGAGTCAGACATGACTGAGCGACTGAACTGAACTGAACTGATGTCTTCTTGGGACAAATGTCTGTTCAGGTCTTCTGTCCTTTTAACTTGAGTTGTTTGTGTTTTTGACGTTGAGTGTATAAAGTTCTTTATATATTTTGGATATTAACCTCTTATTATATATCTCATTTGCAAATATTTTCTTCCATTTAGTATATGGATTTTTTTTGCTTTATTGATAGTTTCCTTTGTTGTACAAAAGTTTTATAGTTTTATGTAGTCCCATTTATTGATTTTTGTTTGTTTCTCTTGACTGAGGAGACATATCAAAAAAAGTTTGCCAAAATCAAGGTCAAAGTACATATTGCCATGTTTTTTTCTAGATGTTTTGTGGTTTCAGGTCTTCCATTTAAGTCTTTAATCCAGTTTGAATTTATGTTTGCTCATGGTGTGAGGAAAGTGTCTCACACCATGGATAGTTACATTCTTTTGCATGTAACTGTCTACTTTTCTCAACACCATTTATTGAAGAGACCATTTACCATATATATTCTTGCCTCCACTGTTGTAAATTAATTGCCCATATACACATGGATTTATTTCTGTGCTTCCTATTCTGTTCGATTGATCTATGTGTCTATTTTAGTGCGAGTACCATACTCTTTTCATTACTGTGGCTTTGCAACATAGTTTGAAATTAGGGGGCATGATACTTTCAGCTTTGCTCTTCTTTCTCAAGATCATTTTGGCTACTTGGAGTCTTTTGTGTTTCCATACACATTTATCACCTAGAGAATCCCATGGACAGAGGACCCTTTTGGGCTCCAATCCAAAGGACTGCAAAGAGTTGGGCACAACTGAAGTGACTTGACACACATGCACACATTTTAGAATTATTTGTTCTAATTCTGTCATTAGAAAAATTAGAAAAATGTCATTGGTGATTTGAGATAAACTCAGATTGAATCTGTAGATTGCCTTGGGTAGTATGGTCATTTTAATGATATTAATTCTTCCAATTCATGAGCCCAGTATATATTTCCATTTGTTTGTCATCTTCAGTTTCTTTTATCAGTGTCTGAGAGTTTTTCAAATACAAGTCTTTTAGTTCAGTTAGGTTTATTCCTAGATATTTTATTCTTATTGATGCAACTTGTAAGTAAGACTGTTTTCTTAATTTTTCTTTATGATAGTTCACTGTTAATATACTAAAATCTGTTGCATTTTTATACATTGATTTTGTATCCTGCAAGTTTACTGAATTCATTGAGTTCTAATCATTTTTTGATGCTGTCTTTAGGATTTTCTATCTTCAGTATCATGTCATCTGTAAAAATTGTTTATATTCTTTCCAGTTTGGATTCATTTCTTTTTATTGTGTGATTGCTGTGGCTAGTATTAATACTTCGAATATTATGTTGAATGTTTGGCTTCCTAGGTGCAGCTATCGGTAAAGAACCTGCTGGCCAGTAAGGAGACATAAGAGACGTGGGTTGGATCCCTTGGTCAGGAGGATCCCCTGGAGGAGGTCGTGACAACCCACTCCAGTATTCTTGCCTAAAGAATCCCATGGACAGAAGAGCCTGGCAGGCTTTTAGAGTCACAAAGAGTCAGACATGACTGAAGTAAACTAGCATGCATACACGCAAAGTGTTAAGAATGGACATCCTTGACTTGATCCTGATTTTAGAGGTAATGTTTCACTGTTGATTATAGCTTTAACTATGGGCTTGCCATGTGTAGCTTTTGTTTAGGTATGTTCCCTCTATATCCACTTTATTGAGGATCTTTTAAAAATCATAAATGGATATTAAATTTTGTCAAGAGTTTTCTGCATATATTGGGATGATCATGCAATTTTCATTCTTCAGTTTTTCAGTGTGGCATATCACATTGATTTACAAATATTGATTTACATTCATAGAATAAATCCCACTTGATCATGGTGTATGATTCTTTTACTGTTGGACTCAGGTTGCTAATATTTTGTTGAGGATGTTTGCTTCTATGTGCATCTGTGATATTGGTCTGTATTTTTTTCCCTTGTGACTACCTATCTTGTTTTCAAATGAGAGTGATGCTTACCTCCTAGAATGAGTTTGAAAGCATTATTTTCATGCAATTTCTTGGAATCATTTAAAAACAAAGATAGGTGTTCTCTAAATGCTTGGTAGAATTCATTTGTGAAGCTATTTGGTTCAGGAATTTTATTTTGGAGGGGTTTTAAAAATTATGATTCAATTTCATTACTGGTAATTGGTCTGTTTATATCTGCTGTTTCTTCCTGGTTCATTCTTAGGAGATTTTGTATTTCTAGGAATTTGTCTATTTTATTGTTGCATAATTATTCACAGTATTCTCTTATGATCCTTTGTACATCTATGGGTTTGGTTATAATTTCCATTTTTCATTTCTGTTTTAATTTGGGCTGTCTTTTTATAGATGAATAGAGATAAAGGTTTACCAATTTTGTGTTCCTCTTAAAGAACCAGATTTTAGTTTCATTGATCTTTTCTATTGATTTTTAGTCTCTTTTTAAAAATTTATTATTATTATTAAATTATTTTTTTAAAGCCAAAGATTTCTATAAAGTTTATTTATTTTTTAAAATTTTACTTTACAATACTGAATTGGTTTTGCCATACATCAACATGAATCCACCACGGGTGTACAGGAGTTCCCAATCCTGAACCTTTCTCCCACCTCCCTCCTCATACCATCTCTCTGGGTCATCCCAGTGCACCAGCCCCAAGCATCTTGTATCCTGCATCGAACCTAGACTGGTGATTCGTTTCTTACATGATATTATTATTTTTTTATTGATGCTTTCTTTTCTTTTTTAAAAAAATTATTATTATTATTATTATTTAACTTGAGAGGGAGAGGGTGGGATGATTTGGGAGAATGGCATTTAAACATGTATAATATCATATAAGAAATGAATCGCCAGTCTAGGTTTGATGCAGGGTGCAGGATGCTTGGGGCTAGGGCACTGGGATGACCCAGAGGGATGGTGTGGGGGCAGAGGTGGGAGGGGGGTTCTGGATTGGGAACACGTGTACACCTGTGGCGGATTCATGTTGATTTTTGGTCTCTTTTTCATTTTCTGCTCTGAACCATAAGATTCCTTTCCTTTTACTAATGATAAATCTGGCTAAAGGTTTATCAATTTTGCCTATCTTTTTAAAGAACTAGCTCTTAGTTTCATTGATCCTTTCTGTTTTCTTAGTCTCTATTTCATTTCCATTCTCATCTTTATGGTTCCTTTCCTTTCATTGATTTTGTTTATTCTTATTTTTTAGTTGATTTTACCATTATAAACTTCCCTCTTAGACTTGCTTTTGCGGCATCCCAAGAACTACTTTATGACCAAGCTAGATAACATATTCAAAAGCAGAGACATTACTTTGCCGACTAAGGTCCATCTAGTCAAGGCTGTGGTTTTTCCTGTGGTCATGTATGGATGTGAGAGTTGGACTGTGAAGAAGGCTGAGTGCCAAAGAATTGACGCTTTTGAACTGTGGAATTGGAGAAGACTCTTGAGAGTCCCTTGGACTGCAAGCAGATCCAACCAGTCCATTCTGAAGGAGATCAGCCCTGGGATTTCTTTGGAAGGAATGATGCTAAAGCTGAAACTCCAGTACTTTGGCCACCTCATGCGAAGAGTTGACTCATTGGAAAAGACTCTGATGCTGGGAGGGATTGGGGGCAGGAGGAGAAGGGGACGACCGAGGATGAGATGGCTGGATGGCATCATGGACTCGATGGATATGAGTCTGAGTGAACTCCGAGAGATGGTGATGAACAGGGAGGCCTGACGTGCTGTGATTCATGGGGTTGCAAAGAGTCGGACACGACTGAGCAACTGAACTGAACTGAGCTTTATACATGGTTGGTCTATTAACCTTACTGCGTATTTGCCCATACAAGTAAGACTTTTCCTTTCATAATTTTCATATTTCTAGTTGTAGTCTTCATTTTCACTTTGAAATGTTCCTTTAATGTTTATTGTAAAAGTGGTTTGATGGTGCTGAACTCTTTTAGCTTTTGCTTATCTGTAAAACTTTTTATTTCTTCTTAAAATATGAATGATAGACTTGCCAAGTTGAGTATTCTTGTTTTTATGTTTTTTCTTTTCATCACTTTAAATATATTATACCACTCCCTACTGGTCTTCAGATTTTTTGCTGAAAAATTAACTGAAAGTCATGGGAATTCCCTTGTACTAACTAGTTGTTTTTGTGTTGTTACCTTTAGTATTCTCTCTTTATTCTTAATTTTTACTGTTTTAATTATGTGTGTCTTAGTGTGGACCTCTGAGTTCACCTTGTTTGAAATTCTCTGTGCTTCCTAGATCTGTTTGTCTGTTTCTTCTTCCAAGTGAGGTAAGTTTTCGGTCATTGCATCTTCACTTATGTTCTCTGCCCCCTTTTCTCTTTCTTCTCTTTCTGGGACCTATATAGTTCAGTGACTCGGTTGTGTCCAACTCTTTGCAGACCCATATGATGTGAATGTTTGTATGCTTGATGTCATCCCAGTGGTCTCTTAAACTATCCTCATTTAAAAAATCATTTTAGGAAATTCCCTAGTGGTTCAATGGCTAAGACTCTATAGCACCAGTACAGGGGTCTCAGATTCAATCTCTGGTCAGGAAACTAGATCCCACAAGCTTCAACTAAGGCCCAGTGCAGCCAAATAAATAAAATAAAAATAAATGTTAAAATTGCTTTAAAAATAAAATAATATAATCATTTAATATTTTCTATTCAGCTTGGGTGATTTCCACTACTCTCTCTTCTAGTTTACTAATCTATTCCTCTGTATCATCTAATCTACTACTTCTAGTGTATTTTAATATTTCAGTTATATTATTCAGTTCTGTTTGGTCCCTCTTAATGTTTTCTAATTCTTTGTTAAACTTTTTTTTTTTTTTCCTGTTAAGAGCTGGTTTATTTTTATTCAGGAATAACTGTGGTCAACTTTCATTCACTGTGTTAATTTCTGCTTCCAAGTTTGTTAAGCATCTTTATTACCTTGAACTTTTTATTGCATAGATTGCTTACCTCCACTTTCCTTAGTTTTTTTTTTCCCCACTTTGGTTTTATCTTATTCCTTTGTTTGGAAAATATTCCTTTGTTGCCTCATTTGACCTGTTTTTTTGTTTTTTTCTTGTATGTTCAGTTCAGTTCAGTCACTCAGTCGTGTCCGACTCTTTGTGACCCCATGAATTGCGGCATACCAGGCCTCCCTGTCCATCACCAACTCCTGGAGTCCACCCAAACTCACATTCATCAAGTTGGTGATGTGATCCAGCCTTCTCATCCTCTGTCGTCCCCTTTTCCTCCTGCCCCCAATCCTTCCCAGCATCAGAGTCTTTTCCAGTGAGTCAACTCTTCGCATGAGGTGGCCAAAGTACTGGAGTTTCAGCTTTAGCATCATTCCTTCCAAAGAAACCCCAGGGCTGATCTCCTTCAGAATGGACTGGTTGGATCTGCTTGCAGTCCAAGGGACTCTCAAGGGTCTTCTCCAACACTACAGTTCAAAAGCATCAAATCTTTGGTGCTCAGCTTTCTTCACAGTTCAACTCTCACATCCATACATGACCACTGGAAAAACCATAGCCTTGACTAGACGGAACTTTGTTGGCAAAGTAATGTCTCTGCTTTTGAATATGCTATCTAGGTTGGTCATAACTTTTCTTGTTAGTTTGGTATATTTTCCAGTTTTGGAGAAGCAGTGTTAACGTGGACGATGTCTTAGATCCAGCAGCAGTCTCCCCTCTTGTCAGCAGAGCTGTGTGCTGTAGAAGGGCCTCTGTGCAGGCTATGGCCTTTCTGTTTTGGTGGCCTGACTACTGTGGGTGTGCTGGTAAGCAGCCTGGCCCCTGGCTCTGGCTCCCAGGTCCTGCCCAGAGCTGAGGCTGCTGACGTCTGTGTGCAAGGCTGCATTCTGGCACAGCTGGCGCTCAGTTTGGAGAGTGCCGGTCTTGTGCTGGGGAGGATGATGGGTCCTGGTGTGAGCAGCTGCAGAGTCCGGTGTGTACTCACTGGGGGCATGGCTGATTCTCAGGCAAGTGCAAGGGAGTCCTGGGGCTGGTGTTTCCAGCTGGTGGGTGGTGTCAGGACTCAGGGAGGTCCTTTGCCTTGCACTGGTCTGCAAGTGGGTGAGTCACGGTCCCAACCTGCTGGTGTGTGCGGCTGTGTCCCCATGCATCTGGCTGCTTGACCTGTATTTCCATTAAGGTAGCTGTTTGACCTGGCTCTCTGCGTGCCTGGCCTGCTAGGTCCTGGAACTGATGCTGACTGACTGGGTATGAGTCTTGACTATATCACATGGCTGCCCCTCCTACCCATCCTGTTGTGGTTTCTTCTTTATATCTTTGGTTGCAGAAAATGTTTTCTGTGGCCTTCAGGTCATTCTGATTGATAGTTGCTCTGTGTGTATGCTAAGTTACTTTATTTGTATTCAACTCTTTGTGATCCTGTGGACTGTAGCTTGCCAGGCTCCTCTGTCCAAGGAATTCTCCAGGCAAGAATACTGGAGTGGGTTGCCATGACCTCCTTCAGGGGATCTTCCTGACCCAGGTGTCAAACCCCCATCTCTTATATCTCCTGCACTGGCAAGCAAGTTCTTTACCACTAATGCCACCTGATGGTTATAATTTTGCTGTGTCCATGGGAGGAGGTGAGTTTAGGGTCTTCGTGCCTGCCACCTTGACTGCTCCCCCCTGACAAAGCCTTAGGTATTCTGTACAACATTTTTAACTACAGGCATACTGCTACCTGGAGATTAACCATGCTGCATAAGCGAGACTTTATACCCCTTGAAAAGCAACTTCTTTTTTACCTCTCTCAGCCTTTGGCAGCCAACATTGTACTCTCTACATCTGTATTTGGTTATTTGATACCTCTTTTAAGTGAGATCATGTGCCATGTGGCACTTGTCATTCTGTCATGGCTAATTTCACATGGCATAATTTCCTCCAGGTTCACTCATATTGTCGTAGATGGAAGCATTTCTTCTTTTTTATTGAAGTGTAGTTGATTTATGATATTAGTTCCAGGTGTACAGCAAAGTGATTCATATATATATAAGCACTATTTTTTCAGATTCTTTTCTTATATAGTTTTTACAAAATATTGAGTAGAATTCCCTGTGCTATACAGTAGGTCACTGTTATTTATCTATTTTATATGTGAAAGTGAAAGTGAAGTCACTCAGTCGTGTCTGACTCTTTGAGACCCCATGGACTGTAGCCTACCAGGCTCCTCAGTCCGTGGAATTTTCCAAGCAAGAGTACTGGAGTGGGTTGCCATTTAATATGTATATGTTAGTCTCAAATTCCTAATTTGTACCCCTTACCTTTGATAACCATAAGAGGATCAGAAGACATTTCTCTGACAGTCAGTGAACAGTTGTGCAATTTTAATCTTAATTTTTGTTTGATTAAGCTTTACAATGTTTTATAAGTTCCTACTGTAGAGCAGAGTGAATCAGCTATAAATACGTGTGTGTGTGTGTGTGTGTATCCCCTCTTTTGGGATTTCCTTCTCACTTAGGTGACCATGTGTGAGCTACACCGTGGGTTCTCATTAGCCTTTTTATACACAACATCAATAGAGTATATACGTCAACTCCAGTCTTCCAGCTCATCCCATGCCTTTCCCTCCTTGGTGTCCATACATTTGTTCTCTGCATCTGTGTCTCTATTTATTTTATTTTATTTTTTTTAATGGAATTCTCATTTTTATTTTTTATTTTTTTAAAATTTTTACTTTATTTTACTTTACAATACCATATTGGTTTTGCCATACATTGACATGAATCCACCATGGGTGTATATGAGATCCCAATCCTGAATCCCCCTCCCACATCCCACCCCATTTCCTCTCTCTGGATCATCCCCGTGTACCAGCCCCTAGCATCCTGTATCCTGTA
This sequence comes from Cephalophus harveyi, assembly GCA_006410635.1. Taxonomy (NCBI): domain Eukaryota; kingdom Metazoa; phylum Chordata; class Mammalia; order Artiodactyla; family Bovidae; genus Cephalophus; species Cephalophus harveyi. Next base: position 23,369 of record SJYT01034291.1, on the reverse strand, counting down.
TCGAACATAGGCTGGACAGGATCATCTATACCAGCACCCATGTCATTGTCTGTATTCCACACATATGCATTAATATACAGTATTTGTTCTCTTTCTGCTTCACTCTGTGTGAAAGTCTCTGGGTCTATGCACATTTCTACAAATGACCCGATTTTGTTCCTTTTTATGGCTGAGTAATATTCCATTGTAATATGTACCACATCTCCTTTATCCATTTCTCTGTTGATGAAAATTAGGTTACTTTCCTATCCTGGCTATTGTAAATAGTGCTGCAGTGCATGTGTCTCCTCTGGGTATATGCCCAGTAGTGGGATTGCTGGGTCATATGGTTTTTAATTTTTTAAGGAATCTTATACTGTTCTCAATAATGACTGTATCAGTTTACATTCCCACCAATGGAACAAGAGGGTTCTTTTTTCTCTATACTTTCTCCAGAATTTATTGTTGGTAGATTTGTTAATGATGGCCATTCTGAGTGGTGTGAAGTGATACTTCAATGTAGTTTTGATTTGTATTTCTCTAATAATTAGTGATGTTGAGCATCTTTTCATGTGTTTGACCATCTGTATGTCTTTTTTTGAGAAATGTCTATTTAGGTCTTCTATTTTTAAATTTTTTTATATTGAGCTACATGAACTGTTTGTGTATTTTGGAGATTAATGCTTTGTTTTCTCCTTCATTTGCAAATATTTTCTATCACTGAGGGTTGTTTTTTCATCTTGTTTATGGTTTCTTTATGGTTTATTTTTTTTAAGCTTTTAAGTTTAATTAGGCCTCATTTATTTATTTTTGGTTTTTATTTTTACTACTTTAGGAGGTGGGTAAAAAAGGATCCTACTGAGTGTTGCGCCTATGTTTTCCTCTGAGAGTTTATAGTTTCTGGCCTTACATTCAAGTCTTTAATCCATATAGAGTTTATTTTTGTGTATGCTGTTAGGGAGTATCCTACTTTCATTCTGTGAAAAATGCCATTGGTAATTTTATTGGGATTGCATTCAATTTTTCGATTACTTTGGGTAGCAACCCACTCCAGTATTCTTGCTTGGAAAATCCCACAGATGGAAGAACCTGGTAGGCTACAGTCCATGGGGTCACAAAGATTAGGACATGACTGAGTGACATTTACTTTACTTTACTTGGGTAGCATAGTCATTTTCATAACATTGATTATTCCAAACCAAAAACTGGTATATCTTTCCATCTGTCTGTGTCAGCTTTTATTTCTTTCATCAGTATAGCATTTTAGTGTTCTAAGTACAAATCCTTTGACTCCTTGTTTGTTTTGTTCAGTCAATAAGTTGTGTCTGACTCTTTGTGACCCCATAGATTGTAGCATATCAGGCTCCTCCACTATCTCCTGGAGTTTTCTCAAATTCATGTCCATTGAGTCAGTTCAGAAACAAACTGAGCACCATTCGACCTTACTGAAGGAGAATCAGAACTAGTCTCAGGCTTTAGCATAGAATACGCAGCAGGATCATTCACCCTATTTTTCATAGCAGAATATGCAAACATCATTATAATAAATATTTTCACAACAAATGATGCTGTCTAACCATCTCATCCTCTGCCACTCCATCTCCTTTTGCATTCAATCTTTCCCAGCATCAGGGACTTTTCCAATGAATTGTCTCTTCATATCAGGTGATCAAAGTATTGGAGCTTCAGCTTCACCTATAGTCCTTCCGATGAATATTCAGGGTTGATTTCCTTTAGGACTGACTAATTTGATCTTGCTCTCCAGGGGACTCTCAAGAGTTTTCTCCAGCACCACAGTTTGAAAGCATTAATTATTCTTAGGTAGGTTGATTCTAGGTATTTTATTCTTTCTGTTGCAGTGGTAAATGAGATATTTTCCACTTAATTTCTCTTTCTGATCTTTTGTTGTTAGTGTATAGAAATTTAAGAGATTTCTGTGTATTAATTTTGTATCCTGTGACTTTACTAAATTTGTTGATTAACTCTAGTAATTTTTTGGTGGCATTTTATGATTTTATATGTATAGTTTCCTGTCATCTGCAAACAGTGACAGTTTTACTTCTTTCCCAAGTTGGATTTCCTTTATTTCTTTCTCTTTTCTCATTGCTGTAGCTAGGACCTCCAAGACTATGTGGAATAATACTGGTGATAGTGGACACCTTTGTCTTGTTCTTGATCTTTGAGGATACATTTTCAATTTTTCACCATTGAGGATAATGTTTGCTGTGGGTTTGTCTTATATAGCCTTTATTATGTTGAGGTATTTTCCCTCTCTGCTCACTGTTTGGAGAGTTTTTACTATAAATCGTTATTGAATTTTGTCAAAAGCTTTTACTGCATCTGCTGAGAGTATCATGTGGTTTTTATTCTTTAATTTATTAATATAGTGCATCACTTTGATTGATGTGTATATTGTATACTAGACTTAGAGAAAACTTGCTGGAAATTTATGTATCATTTTCATTTATGTCATAACTCATTTGTGCTCATAAAGATTGTGTGGGCATTATTCCTAGTTCACAGATGAGGAAAAATTTAGGTAAGGAAAGTGGATGTTTGTTTCTAAGGTAACAGAATCAGTGAGGGCAAGTCAGGGTACAGGTTTAGTGTTTGGCTTGATCTTTATTATTTCTTTCTGCTAAGGAAGATCATAGTGAAAGCACATGTATTTATTTTTATTTTTACTTGCCTGTGGTGGGCACTGACTCTGCAGGTTGCAATAGAATTGTATTTATAAATGAGATTCAAGTGGCCCCATTTCCGAGAGTGAGGAGTGCTTGGGTCAAGAGCAAAATATTAAGCCTTTCTACCCCTCATCCCTTATAACATTGAGGGCCCTTTGGATGGAATATATTGGGTAAGAACTTGAGGCTATTACTTTTATGGTAGTTTGTGCTTGTCTTCCTCTGTTTCTAAAGGTCCTCTCTCTGCAAGACAATCACCTGGCCTGGCCCTAGGCCTAGGTATTGCTTACCAGTTGATTTTACAAGGGTTCCTCTTTGTTCCTTTGAAGGTTAGAGTGCTTCCCTGAGACCCTGAAATTTGCCTAGAATGCCCAGTTGTTTCATTCAATCCAGTTGCCCTTAGTTTGTCATAACTCTTTGAAAAGTGCCAGTGCCATTAAATTGTTCTTAATTTTTCTCTCTCAGTGTGGGAAATGCGCTGCCTCAAATAGTGTGATCAGGAAGTGTAAGACCTCATTGTCACTGTTTAAATGTCTTGAGATGTGTCCCCTTGTGTTACAAAATTTACTGGGCACATTTGTTTCTTAGTAGCCTGACCAGACTGCTGCTGTATCAGTCTTCTTTCCCGGTGATTGATTTATTGAGAGCCATTCACCTTCCTGCTTCACATATCTTTTCATTACTCCTCCTTGTGCGTGGGTTCCTTGGATGGTTGCACATTACTGGTGGTTGGACCGTTAAAATCTGTGGCCTAGAGGGAGATGGAATTCATTTCCTTTGAGTTGCCTCCACGGAACCAGTCTCTGAATAAAGGGCACAGACAGTGCTGGGTTTGCAGGGCTATTTTTAAAAATTTTACTTCTTTCCTGTTCATTGTTCAGTCGCTCAGTTGTGTCTGACTCTTTGCTTCCCTGTCCTTCAGTATCTTCCAGAGTTTGCCCAAGTTCAACTCAGCAAACTGATGGCTTTGCTTTTTAATATGCTGTCTAGGAACCTCTAAAAGAGATTTACTCATTAAGAAGCAGGACACTAGGATTTCAGGCATTCCTATTGGATCAGGGCTGTCGGGAGCTTCTTTTTTTTTTTTTTTTTTAAACTTAAAATTTTTTTATTTTATTGAAATATAGTTGAGTTATAATGTTACATTAATTTCTGCTGTACAGCAAAGCGATTCAGTTTTATATACATATATATATGCACACATGCTTTTTCATATTCTTTTTTTTTTTTTAATTTTTACTTTATTTTACTTTACAATACCATATTGGTTTTGCCATACATTGACATGAATCCACCATGGGTGTATATGAGATCCCAATCCTGAATCCCCCTCCCACATCCCACCCCATTTCCTCTCTGGATCATCCCCATGTACCAGCCCCGAGCATCCTGTATCCTGTATCGAACATAGGCTGGTGCTTCATTCTTACATGATAGTATACATGTTTCAATGCCATTCTCCCAAATCATCCCACCCTCTCCCTCTCCCACAGAGTCCAAAAGTCCATTCTATACATCTGTGTCTCTTTTGCTGTCTCACATACAGGGTCATCATTGCCATCTTTTTAAATTCCGTATATATGTGTCAGTATACTGTATTGGTGTTTTTCTTTCTGGCTTACTTCACTCTGTATAATAGGTTCCAGTTTCATCCATCTCATTAGAACAGATTCAAATGAATTCTTTTTGATGGCTGAGTAATACTCCATTGTGTATATGTACCACAGCTTTCTTATCCATTCATCTGCTGATGGACATCTAGGTTGTTTCCATGTCCTGGCTATTATAAACAGTGCTGCAATGAACATTGGGGTACATGTGTCTCTTTCAGTTCTGGTTTCCTCAGTGTGTTTGTTTATCTGACTGCACTGGACCTTGGTTGCTGCGTGTGGAATGTCTGTTGCATCTTGCGGGATCTTTTGTTGTGGCACATGGACTCTCTAGTTGTGCCCACAGGCTTAGTTGCTTTGCATCATGTAGGTTCTTAGTTCTCCAAGCAGGGGCTGAACCCTCATCCACTGCGTTGAAGGCAGTTTCTCAACCTTTGGACCATCAGAGAAAACCCTGCTTCGCAGGTAAGTTTTTGCTGGCACTGACCGCTGTCCTAGGTATGTCTTTGGGGAAGTAGCACCTTATGGTGATTTTTGCTGAATCACCTTTGCTTCCTAGCTGGATTGCTCTAGCCTGTATGAATATGAATTAGAACTCTCTGAAGTAGTTCAGAATGGCAATATCCTTTTGTGTTGGGTGAGGATTTACTGGGACTTCCCCCAAAGACAGACATTAGAGCTTCTAGTCAGGTGCCTAAGTCCTCACTGACCAGCCGTGATAGTAAGGTTGATCTCCTGGACTTGGGACTGCAGGCTCTATTCTTTTACAATCAGCTCGTGATCTGCCATTATTTAGCTTTTGCCTTGTATTTGCTTCCTAGAGGAAAACAGAGGCAGAATACTCTTTGACATAAATCGCTGCAATATCTTTTTTGATCCATCTCCTAGAGTAATGGAAATAAGTGCAAAAATAAACAAATGGGACCTAATCAAACTCAACAGCTTTTGCACAGCAAAAGAAACCATAAACAAAATGAAAAGACAACCCACAGAATGGGGGAAAATATTTGCAAATGATGTAACTGACAAAAGACTAATCTCCAAAATACACAAACAGCTCATGCAGCTTCATGTCAAAAAAACCAAACAACCCAGTCCAAAAATGGGCAGAAAACCTAGATAGACATTTTTCCTAAGAAAACACACAGACGGCAGAGAGGCACATGAAAAATGCTCAACATCAATAATTATTAGAGAAATGCAAATCAAAACTGCAATAAAGTATCATTTCACATTGCTTAGAATGGCCATCATCAAAAAGTCAAAATGGTAAATGCTGGAGAGGGTGTGAAGAAAAAGGAACCCTCCTACACTGTTGATGGGAAAGTAAATTGTTATAGCTACTATGAAAAATAGTATGGAAGTTTCTTAAAAATTTAAAAATAAAGCTAACACATCATCTAGCCATCTTGCTCCTCATCATACACCCAGAGAAAACCATTGTTCAAAAGGATAATGCACCCCAAAGTTCGTTGCAGTGCTGTTTACAATAGGCAAGATGTGGAAGCAACCTAAGTGTCCACTGACGGATGAATAGATAAAGATGTGGTCCACATAGATTGGAATACTACTCAGCCATAAAAAACAATGAAATAATGCCATTTGCAGCAACATGGATGGACCTGGAGCTTATCACACTAAATCACACTAAATCAAGTAAGTCAGCAAAGACAGATAAACTATCACGTGAAGTGAAAGTGATCGTGAAGTGAAAGTGATTGTGAAAGTTGGTCATGTCCAACTCTTTGTGATCCCATGGACTATACAGTCCATGGAATTCTCCAGGCCAGATTACTGGAGTAAGTACCCTTTTCCTTCTCCAGGGAATCTTCCCAACCCAGAGATCAAACCCAGGTCTCCCACATTGCAGGTGGTTCTTTACCAGCTAAGCCACAGGGGAAAATGAGGTATCAAAAAAGTGATAAAAATGAAACAGAAACAGACTCAGACAAGAAACTTGAAGGCTCTATTCTTTTCAAATTAGCTCATGCTCTGCCATAACTTTTCCTCTATATTAAATCTTTCCATTAAACAGGACCTAACATATTGGTAATTCAGCAATATTTCTTGCACAAAGAAATGAAGTACATTTTAGAATGTTTGTAAACTAGCAGATTAAATAGCTAAAGGTCACTCACATGACTTTAAAGTTATGCTGTAAGCATCGTTATTTGTTGGATAAGAATATAATATTCAGGGGGATTCCCTGGTAGGCCAGTGGTTAGGATTCCATGTTTCCACTGTTGGGGGGCCATGTTCCTCCTTGGTCAGAGAACTAAGATCCCACAATCTGTATGGTGTGACCTAAAAAATACACACACACACAATACTTAGAGCAGTATGCAAAAAGAACAACAAATCTTGCTGACTGGTACTTCATCCTGTTGACAAAAACCTGGTCATTATTATATTCTTTTTATACTTCTGATAGTCAGAGGATTTTCTAATCTTGTTTAGAAATATTACCCAGTCTGAAAGTCTCCAAAATACTGCTCTTTGCAGAAGTTGTGGCTCTTAAGAATGATTGCTATGGTATTTCAAAGTGTTAATAGAATTTCCAGAGAATGCAGAGCTATTTCACCGATTTTTACAACCTATTTTATTGTCTATCTTTCTATTTTGCCATCTAATTTCTATTATTTGGAAATATTTCTCAATTTATCTGCTTCTATACCTTATTTATTCCCTTCAAATTCTTATAATACTCATTTCCTCCTTGAATGTAAATGGACTTCCTTCCCCCACCCCCAATTAAAAATATATTCTAAGTAAATGGAATTCAATCAAAAAAGCCAGAACAATCAAATATATGCTATTCATATAAGTGGAAATTTCCTGTAAACCCAATACTTACATGTATGTCAAGCTTCTTTACTCTTAGATTAGAGGACAGCCTAAAACTCTACACTTTAATGACAGTTTAAGCAACTGAAAGTTTTGTTATTTTGTAGCTTGCTTTTGTTTAGACATTTAAAAAATACTCTTTTCTGTTATGGTTTATCACAAGATATTGAATAGAATTCCCTGTGCAATGCAGTAGGACCTTGTTTTTTATTTGTCCTATATATAGTATTTTACATGTTAACCTCCTCTCCCCTACCTCCTCCCCCTTGGCAACCAGAGGTCTGTTCTCTGTGTCTGTGACTCTGTTTCTGTTTTGTAGATAGGTTCATTTGTGCCATGTTTTAGATTCCACACATAAGTGATATATTTGTCTTTCCATTTTTGACTTAGTATGATAATCTCCAGTTGCATCTATGATGCGGCAGATGGCATTGTTTTTTATGGTTGAATAGTATTCCACTGTATATGTGTACCACATATGCTGCATCCATTCATCTGTTGATGGACATCTAAGTTGTTTCCATGTCTTGGCTATTGTAAATAGGGCTGCTGTTTCCACTGTTGGGGGGCCATGTTCCTCCTTGGTCAGAGAACTAAGATCCCACAATCTGTATGGTGTGACCTAAAAAATACACACACACACAATACTTAGAGCAGTATGCAAAAAGAACAACAAATCTTGCTGACTGGTACTTCATCCTGTTGACAAAAACCTGGTCATTATTATATTCTTTTTATACTTCTGATAGTCAGAGGATTTTCTAATCTTGTTTAGAAATATTACCCAGTCTGAAAGTCTCCAAAATACTGCTCTTTGCAGAAGTTGTGGCTCTTAAGAATGATTGCTATGGTATTTCAAAGTGTTAATAGAATTTCCAGAGAATGCAGAGCTATTTCACCGATTTTTACAACCTATTTTATTGTCTATCTTTCTATTTTGCCATCTAATTTCTATTATTTGGAAATATTTCTCAATTTATCTGCTTCTATACCTTATTTATTCCCTTCAAATTCTTATAATACTCATTTCCTCCTTGAATGTAAATGGACTTCCTTCCCCCACCCCCAATTAAAAATATATTCTAAGTAAATGGAATTCAATCAAAAAAGCCAGAACAATCAAATATATGCTATTCATATAAGTGGAAATTTCCTGTAAACCCAATACTTACATGTATGTCAAGCTTCTTTACTCTTAGATTAGAGGACAGCCTAAAACTCTACACTTTAATGACAGTTTAAGCAACTGAAAGTTTTGTTATTTTGTAGCTTGCTTTTGTTTAGACATTTAAAAAATACTCTTTTCTGTTATGGTTTATCACAGGATATTGAATAGAATTCCCTGTGCAATGCAGTAGGACCTTGTTTTTTATTTGTCCTATATATAGTATTTTACATGTTAACCTCCTCTCCCCTACCTCCTCCCCCTTGGCAACCAGAGGTCTGTTCTCTGTGTCTGTGACTCTGTTTCTGTTTTGTAGATAGGTTCATTTGTGCCATGTTTTAGATTCCACACATAAGTGATATATTTGTCTTTCCATTTTTGACTTAGTATGATAATCTCCAGTTGCATCTATGATGCGGCAGATGGCATTGTTTTTTATGGTTGAATAGTATTCCACTGTATATGTGTACCACATAAGCTGCATCCATTCATCTGTTGATGGACATCTAAGTTGTTTCCATGTCTTGGCTATTGTAAATAGGGCTGCTGTGAACAAAGGGCTACATATAGCTTTTTGAATTATGGTTCTGTCCAGGTGTATGCCCAGGAGTGGGATTGCTGGATCATATGGTAATTTTATTTTTAGTTTTCTGAGGAACTTCCATACTATTTTTCATAGTGGCTATACCAACTTACATTCCCACCAACAGTGTAGAAGAGTTCTCTTTTCTTCACATCCTTTCCGGCATTCACTAGTTGTAGACATTTTAATGATGGCCATTCTGACTGGTGTGAGGTGGTACCTCACTGTAGTTGTGATTTGAATTTCTCTAATAATGGTAATGATAAGTATCTTTCATGTGCCTAGTGGCCATCTATGTCTTCTTTGGAGAAATGTCGATCTAAATCTGTCTTTTTGTTTGGGTTGTTTGTTTTTGGTTGTTGAGTTGTATAAGCTGTTTGTATATTTTGGAGATTAAGTCCTTGTTGGTAGCATCATTTGCAAATATTTTCTCCCATTCCATATGTTGTCTTTTCACTTTTCTAATGGTTTCCTTTGCTGTGCAAAAGCTTGTAATTTTGATTAGGTTCCAATTGTTTATTTTTGTTTTTATTTCTATGACCTAAGAAAACATTGGTATGATTTATGTCAGATAATGTTTTGCCTATGTTCTCTTCTAAAAGTTTTATGATGTCCTGTCTTATGTTTAAGTCTTCAAGTCATTTGGAGTTTATTTTTGTGCATGGTGTGAGGATGTGTTCCAACTTCATTGCTTTAGAGGCAGCTGTTCAACTTTCCCAGAACCACTTGCTGAAGAGACTGCCTTCTTCCCATTTTGTATTCATGCCTCCTTTGTCAAAGAATAATTGGCTTTAGGGCATGGGTTTATTTCTACAAGCAATGAACCATTTTAAAAGAAAAAAACCTAAATGTTAACACATTGTGTTAATACCTAGTAAGACAGGGTGGGTATTCCAATGAATTAACACCTGTTAGCAACAGTTAACAAAATGATATGAAGCATGAGTGAATACCAGCTAAATATCAGATCTGCATTTGAAGAAAAAACAAAATTTTCCCCTTAAAAAAAGGAGATACATTTGCAGAACTTACAAAATGCTGTAAAGCTATTCTGTACCTTAGAGATCTATGTAGCCAGGGCCTCCAAAAAACACCAAATATATGAACCAGATGTGTGAGCCTCCGTGATGATCAGTTATGTGTCAACTTGACTAGGTTGTGGTGTCCAGTGTTGGTCGAATGCCAGTTTAGATATTACCGTGAAGACAATTTTTAGATATAATTAACATTTGAATCAGAAGACTTGAGTAAGCCAGATTATCCTCCATAATGTGGGTGAAACTTACCCAATCAGGTGAAAGCCTTAACAGACCAAATCAGTAGCTCAGCTGGTAAAGCATCTGCCTGCAATACAGGAGACCTGGCTTCAATCCCTGAGTCAGGAAGATCCCCTGGAGGAGGCCATAGCAACACACTCCAGTATTCTTGCCTGGAGAATCCCAAGGACAGAGGAGCCTGGCAGGCTACAGTCCACAGTGTCATAAAGAGTCAGACATGACTGAGCGACTAAGCACAGCATAGCACAGCAGAACAAAGACTGAGGTTTCCCAAAGTAGAAGAAGTTCTCCTCAAGGTTACAATACAGAAACCCTATCTGAAAGGCAGAAAGTCTGTTTCTCTGTGGAATTCAGAATCAAGACTCCGACATCAATTCTTACCTGAATTTCCAGCCTGCTGGCTTGCCCTGTGAATTTGAATTTGTCTGCTCCCACAATTTCATGAGATAATTCCTTAAATCTTTCCATCATATGTGAATATGTGTCCTATTGATCTGTTTCTCTGGAAAACCCTGACTAACAGAGTTAGTGACTAAGGTTAGTGGTAATCCTCTCTCAGGGTGCCCCAGAAAGGCCAAGCTTGGGCCAGGGGACAGTGGCAAGCCTCAGGCCTCAGCAGACAGGCTCTCCCACAGCCCAGTGACCTTGTCTTCTTTTCGTATTTCTGGATACTAATTCAGATTTCCTTATTATTGTGTATAGGAAATGCTATTATTTTTCACATGCATCATCACTTTGGCAATTTGCCTGAATGAACACCCATGATTTTGATACAGTTTTCAGAGGCATTCAGGATTTATTGCAGTTTCTCTGTTTTCTTGCTGAGTTCTAGTAACCCCAGGATTCAGGATTCCTAACTAGATAAATATCTGTGGATTTAAGGCTCCTCAATAGCTGGTTTGCATATGGACCATACTTATGTTTGTATTAGTTTCAGATTAGTTATTTTAATACACTATGAAATGATCACAATTATGTCTAGTTACCATCTATCACTATAAAAGTTCAAAAAATTATTTTTCTCATGATCAGAACTTTCAAGATGTATTCTCTTGACAACTTTCAAAAAATACTGTGATGTGTTTTACTATAGTCACCATGGTGTAGGTTACATCCCCCTGACTTACTGAAGTCTGTACTTATTGAGCTTCACCCATTTAAACCACCCCCAACCACCCTCCCCACAGCAACCACCCTTTTGTTCTCTGTCTGTGGGTCTGTTTTTGTTTAGTTTTGTTTGCTGTTATTTTTAGAGCTTATGTGAAAATAAAAGCATGTGGCCTATGTAGTTCTCTGTCTGGTTATTTCACTTAAGATAAACCTTCTAGGTCCATTCATGTTGTTGCAAATGGTAAGATTTCCTTTATTATGGCTGAGTAATATTCCATCGTGTGTGTATGTGTGCATGTGCATGCATGCATGTATGTGTGTATGTAGATACTACAACTTCTTTGTTCATTCATCCATTAATATATACTTAGCTTGTTCTCATATCATTGTAAATAATGCTGCAATGAACATAAGAGTTCATATATCTTTTTAAATTAATGTTTTTGTTTTCTTCAGAAAAATACCTAAAATTGAAATTAGTCAATCATATTATAGCTCTGCTTTTACTTTTTTGAGGGATCTATCTACTAGCTCCCATAGTGGTTGCACCAATTTATATTTCCCCAATAGATTGCCGGGAGACATATCAAGCTCAGATATGCAGATGACATCACCCTTATGGCAGAAAGTGAAGAGGAACTAAAAAGCCTCTTGATGAAATATGAAAGAGGAGAGCGAAAAGTTGGCTTAAAGCTCAACATTCGGAAAACGAAGATTATGGCATCCGGTCCCATCACTTCATGGGAAATAGATGGGGAAACAGTGGAAACAGTGTCAGACTTCATTTTTTTGGGCTCCAAAATCACTGCAGATGGTAATTGCAGCCATGAAATTAAAAGACGCTTATGCCTTGGAGGAAAAGTTATGACCAACCTAGATGGCATATTCAAAAGCAGAGACATTACTTTGCCGACTAAGGTCCGTCTAGTCAAGGCTATGGTTTTTCCTGTGGTCATGTATGGATGTGAGAGTTGAGGCTGAGCGCCAAAGAATTGATGCATTTGAGCTGTGGTGTTGGAGAAGACTCTTCAGAGTCCCTTGGACTGCAAGGAGATCCAACCAGTCCATTCTGAAGGAGATCAGCCCTGGGATTTCCTTGGAGGGAGTGATGCTGAAGCTGAAACTCCAGTACTTTGGCCACCTCATGCGAAGAGTTGACTCATTGGAAAAGACTCTGATGCTGGGAGGGGTTGGGGGCAGGAGGAGGAGGGGACCACAGAGGATGAGATGGCTGGACGGCATCACTGACTCAAGGGGCGTGAGTCCGAGTGAATTCCGGGAGTTGGTGATGGACAGGGAGACCTGGTGTGCTACAATTCATGGTGTCTCAAAGAGTCGGACACGACTGAGCGACTGAACTGAACTGAATTGTGCACAGAAGTTCCCTTCCTCCACATCCTCACCAACACTTGTTATTTCTTGTCTTTCTGATAGTAACTATTTTGACAAATATGAGATGATAACTTGTTTGCACTTTGCATTTGATTTGCACTTTGCATTAGTGATTTTTATTGGAGTATAATTCCTTGACAATATTATGTTCATTGCTGCTGTACAATTAAGTTAATCAGTTGCATGTATAAACATATTTTTTCCCTCTCTCTTGAACTTCCTTTTCACCCCCTCATCCCAGCCTTGTAGGTCATTACAGAGCACTGAGTTTAGTTCCCTGTTCTGTATAGCTGCTTCCCACTAGCTCTCTGTTTTATTCATGGTAATGAATATATGTCAATCTTACTCTCCCAATTTGTCTCACTCTCCCCTTCCCCCAATGATTATTGATGCCGAGCATCTTTTCATGTGTCTTTTGGCCATCCATATGTTCTTGGAAACTATATCTATTCAAATCTTCTGTTTATTTTTTAAACAAATTGATTTTCTGCTGTAGAATTGTATGAGTTTTTAAAATATATTTTGGATATTAATTGTTGGATATGTGATTTCCAAATGTTTTCTCCCATTGAATGGATTTCTGTTTCATTTGACTGACGGTTTTCTTTGCATAGCAAAAGCTTTTTAATTTGACGTAGTCCCACTTGTTCATTTGCACTTTTGTTGCTTTTCCTTTTGGAGTCAGATACAGAAAATTATCATTAAGATCAATGTCAAGGAGTTTACTTACCATTTATGTTTTCTTCTAGAAACTTTATGTTTCAGGTCTTATGTTCAAGTCTTTAATTCAGTTAATTTTTGTGTATGGTGTAGGATGGTAATCTGGCTTCATTCTTTTACATATGACTGTCCAGTTTCCCAGCACTGTTTACTGAAAAGGCTACCTTTTACCAATTGCATATTCTTATCTCCTTAGTTGTAAATCAACTAACCATTTATGTGTGGTTTTATTCTGGGTTTTCTATTCTGTCCCACTGATCTATGTGTCTGTTTTTATGTGAATACCATACTTTTTGATGGCTATAACTCTGTTAAATAGTTTGAAATCAAGAAACATGATTACTCCAGATTTGTTCTTCTTTCCCAAGTTTGCTTTGGCTATTGGTACATTTCCTCTATGCCCACTTATTGAGAGTTTTATTTTTTTTTAAATCATACAGATTCTTTACCACTGAGTCATCAGGGAAGCCCACTTTATATATTTTGTTGTTGTTGTTCAGTCATCCAGTCCTGTTCAACTCTTTGTGACCTCATGTACTGCAGCATGCCAACTTATATATTTAGGTACTCCTATATTGGGTGCACAAATATTGACAGATAGTATGTTCTCTTGTTGGATTGACTACTTTATTCTAATGTAAAGACTTAAAACAATTTTTTTTGTTAAAGTCTATTTTCCTGATATGAGTATAGTATATCATTTTTCTTTTGGTTTTCTTTTGCATGGAGCATCATTTTCCATTCTTTCCTTTTCAATCTGTCTGTATCTTTACATCTGAAGTAAGTTTCTTACAGGAAGCATATAGATATATAGATGGGTCATTTTTTTTCAGCCAATAATATATCATTTGATGGGATAATCTAGTGTATTTATATTTAAAGTAATTAAAGCAATTATGGAGGATTCCCTGGTGGCTCAGACAATAAAGAGTCTGCCTGCAATGTGGGCGATCTGGATTTGATTGGGTTGGGAAGATTCCCTGGAGAAGGAAATGGCAACCCACTCCAGTACTCTTGCGTAGAAAATTCCATGGATGGAGGAGCCTGGTAGGCTACAGTCCATGGGGTCACAGAGTTGGACACAACTTCACCTTCTTTCTTGCAGTAATTATGATAGATATGTACTTATTGCCATTTTGTTAATTTTCTGGCTGTTTTATTGTTCTTCTCCTTTTCTTATTTTGCTCTCTTCCCTTATAATTTGGTGACTTTCCTTATTAGTATTATATTTCTTATTATCTTTGGTGTATTGATTGTATTTGTATCAGGAGTCAGTCAGAAGACTAAAGCTGTGGTCTCTTAAATGTTGAAAAGCCCAAATAACTGCTCATAACTCAGGCTTCTGGGCAGATGTCTCTTCAGTTACCTGAACATGGGATTTTCCATTAATAATTGTGACTGCTTTACCATTAGAGGAACCATTTGTGAAAACTAAAATTGCCCCTTCCAAAGGTTGAATAGAAAATTTCTTCAGAAAAATCACTGGATGTGTGTGTGTGTGTGTATGTTTAACGCAAAAGGGGGCTTGAGGGCAAATGAAACAAAATTTGACCCCTGAAATCTATCAGGGCAACTTGCCAATCATCACTATTTTGTAAAAGAAATCACAGTTGATCTTTATTGAATGGAATCATTATATTTGCTACTTCTTTTCCAAAAAGTTCCACACTTCTTTTTCCACCTTTTATAATTAATTGTGCCACCAATCTGGGATAAAATAAAACTATTTTTCTTGGGGTCACTGGTAGATGGAGCCATTCCAATGGGCCTTCTTGCCACAAGCGTCCTGTAGGTGTATGCTCTGTGGTGAGAATAATTAAATCCCATCCTCTGGTAATATTAATCTTAATCAACTGATCATTTAAAGCCTCATCCGCTTTAACAAGAGCCAACTCTGCCTCACTAGTCAACTTTCTTGTAGAACTGGGATTAGGGTCGCTTTTTAAGCAATCAAACAAAGGCTTCAAATCTCCAGTAGTCAGTTTTAAACGTGGGTGTATCCCATTAATATCCCCTAATAATTTTTGAAAATCCTTTAAGGTTAGTAAGTGATCTCCTCAGCTGTAGAGGGGCATGACTCAGGTATGGGTATTTAACACCCTCCCTAAATAAGAAAAAGGAGGATTTACTTTTATCCTATCTGGAGCTATCTTTAAATCCCAGTTTTCCAAGGCCTCAATCAACTCAGATAAGATTTGTTGTAACAAGGCTCTGTCCTTATGTGTTTCCAAAATATCATCCATATAATGTATCAAATATAGATCTTTATACTTTCTTCTAACATTTTGTACAGCTTGATCTACAAATTTTTGACACAAAGTGGGGCTATTTTTCATTCCCTGAGGCAAAACCTTCCATTGAAACCTTCTATAGGGCTGTTTAAAATTAGCTGAAGAGAGACTGAAGGCAAACTGTTTATGATCTTGATCAGCCAGGGGAATGGTAAGGAAACAATCCTGTAGATCTATAACTATCACATTATACTGAAAGGGCATATCCACTGGGGAAGCGGAGCTCGGTTGGAGGGCCCCCATGTCTTCCATAGTTGTATTTATAGCTCTCAAATCTGTAACAATTCTCCATTTTCCTGATTTCTTCTTAATAACAAAAATAGGAGTATTCCTGCCCCCTTTTCATCTGACCAGGTTAAAATTTGTGAGCTCTTAGCAACTGAGGGTATTGATCCTGTTCCTACCAGGCCGGCACTGGTCAAGCGTGTTGGCCAGGATGAGGCCCAATCTTTTCCAGGAATGCAAGAGACGTCTGTTCCAGTGTCTAACAGCCCTGATATCTTATTCCCTTGAATTAAAAGATCTTTCAAAGGCCTTGAAGCTGTAATTTCCTGCACCCAAAAGGCTAGATCACTAGATCCAAATGCTCTGTGGCCCCTAGCTTGAGAAGTCAAGTTTTTTTTTTCCTGTCTGATAATAAGGTAAAAGCAAAAGCTATGTTACTCTTTGACCTTTATTAATTTGCACAGTTTTTGTAGGCGGCAAGATCAAAACTTTAATTTCCCCAATATAATCAGAATCTACTACACCAGGCACCACTGAAATTCCTTGAAAATAAAGCGAGCTATGCCCCAGCACAAGTCTTACAATGCCCTCAGGTAGGGGGCCACCACTCCCGTTGGAATCGGAGTAGCCAGCACGTCAGGGGCTAATATTGTTGCCAAGTCCCCTTACCGTTCCACTTCTCTCCTAGCCTGGGTGAGGTCCCCCTGAGGGGGTTTTCTCCAAGGAGCATGCTCTGCATATTGTGCATGTGTCTGCTTTAAAAATTCCTTTGTTCAAAAAACTTTTTATCTTCCTCAGCCTTAGGCAATGCTTTGCTAGGCTTTGGGGGCAAAGTGGGGGAATCCCTGGGCCTTGGGAGGCCCAAACGTAGGCAGCGGCAATCACCTTAAATCAGAAGTGGTGGATAAGTTTTTAAAGGTCTGCGTTTTCGGGGAGGGGGCTCGCCAGGGCGCTGGGCTGCAACGTTCTGTAAGCCTTCTACTTCCTCAGGAGGTAGAGCACAGTCTCCCTCCTTTTCTTCATCATTGGCAGAAAACCTGATCTGCGCTGAAGATGGAGACCCACCATCCACTGCTATAGCCTCCCCCATAGACTGTCTAACAACCTCATGACGGGGGTCCAGGACATTTCTAATCTTATTCCACAGAGCAAAAGCATCTACAGGAACCTTTTCTGGCCCATGCAAAGTATAAAACAAATGTAGAAATTTAATGGGCTACCATGTGAAGTAATATTTTCATAAACATTTGTCTATTCTTAGATGCAGAGAAACCCATTCTTCTAGAGAATATTCTTATTCATTCTGTACCCTCCTCACCCTGCATAAACTACAGAGGGATGCTGGCCACCCATAGGTACAATCCTAACCGCCCCACGTTACAATCTCAAATTACCTACCCTTCAGTATCCCTGTTCGGGCGCCACTTGCCAGAGTCCAGCTCCAGCAGCAAGGGATTCAACCTGAAGTGGTGAGTGGTGTCAGCGAGAAACTGAGGCAGCCTCTCAGTTTTCTTGGACTGCCTGTTTATTTCAAGCTTATGATTCTCTTTTATACTTTTACAAAAGCATTAGGTCAGAGGTTTGATATTTTCAGTTCCCACTGACCCAGATTTGCTGTCTCCATAAATCTCTGTTGCCCCTCAAAAGGAGTTTCTGCCTCAGCAATTCTCTTATCTACTTTTTCTCATGTGTCCTTGTGAATACATTGTAACTCATGCTAATGTCTGGGCTACATACCACATTCCTCAGTTTATTTCTTATCTAAGTCCTATTTGCCCCTAGTATCCTAAGCTTACTATTTCTTAGAAAAGGCTTCTAGCTAATAATATCTCTAAAGTCCCTAATTTCTATAAGCCATAGTAGAATATGGTAACATCACAACATTCCTTAAATCTTTAGCTTCTAACTATTTTAATTATTCCTAAGACCAAAATTCAGCAAACTCTTTTGCCATAAACCCTTTCCTCACAAATAGGCTTCAGATAGCAATCCCTCCCATGGTCTCAAGCTGTGGCCTGCGTGCTCACCCTGGAACATTCTTTTGTAAATATCCTTGAACAAATGTCAATGATTAACTTTATGAATTACTCTCTGAGCACAGCTGCAGAAGGCTTTGTGCCTTCTCATGCTCCTCTCAAAAACAATAGTTCAGTTCAGTTCAGTCGCTCAGTCGAGTCCGACTCTTTGCGACCCCATGAATCACAGCATGCCAGGCCTCCCTGTCCAAAACCATCTCCCGGAGTTCACTCAGACTCACGTCCATCGAGTCCGTGATGCCATCCAGCCATCTCATCCTTGGTCGTCCCCTTTTCCTTCTGTCCCCAGTCCCTCCCAGCATCAGAGTCTTTTCCAATGAGTCAACTCTTCGCATGAGGTGGCCAAAGTACTGGAGTTTCAGCTTTACCATCATTCCTTCCAAAGGAATCCCAGGGCTGATCTCCTTCAGAATGGACTGGTTTGATCTCCCTGCAGTCCAAGGGACTCTCAAGAGTCTTCTGCAACACCACAGTTCAAAAGCATCAATTCTTCAGCGCTCAGCCTTTTTCACAGTCCAGCTCTCACATCTATACATGACCACAGGAAAAACCATAGCCTTGACTAGATGGACCTGAGTCGGCAAAGTAATGTCTCTGCTTTTGAAAATACTATCTAGTTTGGTCATAACTTTTCTTCCAAGGAGT
>SJYT01034283.1:12548-53614 GCA_006410635.1 Cephalophus harveyi | reverse complement strand
GTTCTAATGAGATGGATGAAACTGGAACCTATTATACAGAGTGAAGTAAGCCAAAAAGAAAAACACCAATACAGTATACTGACACATATATATGGAATTTAGAAAGATGGCAATGATGACCCTGTATGCGAGACAGCAAAAGAGACACAGATGTATAGAACGGAATTTTGGACTCTGTAGGAGAGGGAGAGGGTGGGATGATTTGGGAGAATGGCATTGAAACATGTAAACTATCATGTAAGAACGAAGTACCAGCCTATGTTTGATACAGGATACAGGATGCTTGGGGCTGGTGCACGGGGTTGATCCAGAGAGAGGATATGGGGTGGAATGTGGGAGGGTGATTCAGGATTGGGAGCTCATATACACCCGTGATGGATTCATGTCAATGTATTGCAAAACCAATACGGTATTGTAAAGTAAAATAGAAAAAAAAAAAAAAAGTAAAAAAATAAAAATAAAAAAATAAAAATCAATGTTAAGACAGAAAAAAAAAAAAATTGCCTTTTTGCCAAAATGATCTATGAAATATCTTCATGAACAGTTTTGATATTAATATCAGTGTTTATGCTAGTATGATTTGAATATTATATTCTGTGCAATATTAATAAATTTAGGGTCTGTCATTGACTAACTCTGCTTTTTACTAATCATCTAATTTTTAATTTTACAGTCTGCCAGGAGACACATATGGTCAACAGTTGCCAAAAATAGTAATTTGACTAGGAGAAATACACATGTTTTAATAAGTCAGGGTCTCTGAAGCTATGTCATTGAATGGTTTTCCTTTATCTGACTTAGTAGGGATTTGGCAGAAGAGAACTGAACCACGTAAGCATGGGCCCTGCAAGAAGAGACTGGATGATTTGACAAGAAGCCCCTCAGGTTTACTAAGTCATTTCTTACCAGTCAGGTCAACTTGCTTCATCAATTCACTTCTGTGAGTTTCAGTTGACTTATTTGTAATAGAGAAATACTGTTTCCCCTTGTAGATGAGAAACTAATAAAATGGTGCACATGCAAGGATTTTATGAATTGCCATGGACAGAGGAGCCTAGCAGGCTACAGTCCATGGGGTGGCAAAAAGTCGGACACGACAGAGCAACTCAGCACAATGAGGTCACGCATAGGTAAGTGGTAAACCTGCATCTCAGCGGAAGATTGGCATTCTGTGGTCACCTGTAACCTACCAAGCTCTGATTCAGACAATCGATTTCATCACAGTTCTGTGATCCTCAATTTCTCAAAGATAAAGAAGATTTCAAGTTTTATTCTATTTTAGGAATCTAATGAAGGTTTATCTTGAGTAGAATGTGAGTCTTTAGCACCAGTGTCTGGCTTTCCCTTTGACAAAGGAAGTAGTCTTTGTCCTTCAGATAATCACTGAGGTCTAGGTACTTGATTTCATCAAATAATATGTTCCCAGAAAACAGCGAGCCAAGGGCACTAATGTAAATATATCTAAAATCTGTTTAAAAATTTTATTTTACCTGGAGGATAATAAAGATGGTACTGATGGAACCTATCTACAGGGTGGCAAGGAACATGCAGACATAGAGAACAGACTTTGGACACAGTAGGGGAGAGAGAAGACGGGATGATTTGAGAGAATAGCACTGAAACATATACCTTACCATATGTAAAATAGATGGCCAGTGGGTATTTGCTGTATGACACAGGGAACCAAAAGCCACTGCTCTCTAACAACCTGGAGGGAAGGGGATGGGGAGGGAGGTGGGAAGGAGGTGTAAGAGGAGACATGTGTATAGCCAAGGCTGACTTATGTTGATATACGGCAGAAATCATCACAATATTGTAAAAACCAAGTTTGCAACTTAGCATTTCAATTGTCTATTTTATTTGTGCCACGATAGTGTGTTTTTAAAAATTATGGCCAACCCCTAATAACAGAGATTATTCACATAAAAATCTGAATTTATTCTCGAATCCAACCTGAAAAATCAGATCAACAACCCTAAATCTGATTGCCAATATAATGGACAATACTCTACTATAAATGGACATGTGTATCTGGGCCCCAGGTACCACAATACCCATTCTCAGGCTCCACTCATTAATTTGCTATAGCTATAGCTATTTGACTTAATGAGTTCTGACCGTTCTATGACTTCCCAGGTTCCTCTAAGTTGCTCCCAAGTGATGGGGAGTATCTGAAGCAAGGTCAGGCTGTTCTCCTCTGAGGCTTCCCTGTCTGACTCGCTGAAATCTATGTACTCCACGACGGAGGTCAGGAGACTGAATCCCTGAGCACGAAAGTATGAAGAGGATATCCACACACATCCAAGTGATAGAACATGATGCCTTGTGAGCTGTGCTTGGACATTCACTCAGCTCACAAGGCATCATGTTCTATCACTTGGATGTGTGTGGATATCCTTAGGAATATCTGACGCTCTAAATATACTTCTCCTTCTTGTATATGTGTTCCTTTCTCTGAGCTCTTTCTTCTTTGCCCGGGTGGACAAACTGTTCTCTGATGCACATCGCTCCTCCTGGTTCAGAGTTAAAGCCCTTTAGGAACAAACTTGAAGCAGGTATATCCAGGGAAATGGTGGTGCCTCAGCCAAGGGAACAGGGCCTGTGACTCATGCAGTCAGATTTTTTCATGGCAACACATCTCTGCCAGGACAGACGTAACCACAGTCACCCATATCACTTATCAGCAATCATCATCAGAAGGGTTTAAAACTGCATCAGACACAAAATGATTTCTGCTCTGTCTCTTCATCTGCTTTTTCTTCTTCAGGTCTACTGCACAAGCCAAAATCAGACAGCCATCTTTTAGTTGACCAACAACAATTCTGACATCAAAACTAAAATATACTACAAAGAGAGAACAGATTATTCTGAAATTACACAGATTCAGTGAAAAAAAAAGTGCCTGAGATAGGGTATTTACATACCTCACAGATTTAATAAATATCGCTGGAGTCCAGATAATTGTATGGGTATTTATTCTTAATGTAATTAAAGTCTATGAGCTGTTATCAGAGTTGACAATAACAACACCTCAGATTGGTTCCAGTTGCTAAAATGCTGATGGGAGCACATGGCTGCATTTGACTCTTCGGGGACACACAGAAGGGCTTATGAGGAATACATTCTGGATTAGCCACAAGCTCCATGGATGTATGCCAGAGTTGATGAAATGTCATGGGGGGACATGTGACCTGTGCCAATTACTATAACACTGATTGTCTTATGACTGCTAGCAAGAATCTAAATAAATACTTATAGGCTCCAGATGAAATCAATAGTGCCTACAGAGGGCAGTGCTGCAAGTATGTCCCAGTCATTACAGCTTTGCGACACCTAGCCCTATGCCAGGCACCGAGGACACACGGACCTTGTCTCCTAAGATTGGAGCAATACAGCATGAGGAAACAGAGATTCAACACTCTCTTAGCCCTAGAGTCCTCACCGTTAGCATCTATGGTTCATGAAAGCAGGAACTGCTGCACTCCCAAAACTTACACAGTGCCTGACATATAGCAAATGCTTTATAACTACATATTGGTTGAATGAATGAATAATAGATGAGTGAATGAATAAATGAATGACTCTAAAACTACATGCTACCGAAAGATAGATGAGGAAGCTTCTTACCTAGGAGGAAAGGGTGAAACCCAAAGGAATGAATCACGCAATTGACAGGCCCTGTGACACTGACACCCTTTACTCCAAGGTTCAAGAAGCTGTCCTGGGCCACACCCTCACTTTTGGCCTTGTGTAGCATCATCTATCCTCTTTTCTTTTGTTCACTGACTTGGATTGCAGCACCATGATCCTCATCCACTGATGAAATTATGAATTCAAAGGAAGGAAAGGCACATTCTGTTTTTAAAAAAGATGAAATTCTTAAGAGTTAGACTCACAGTGAGTCTAATATTCAAAGCTTCTAAAAATCTACAAAAGGGACAATATTAATTAGTTTCTCTCTCTCTGCAGTATGCCAGAAGTTTTCTCCATGCTGTTTTAAATTTCATACTCACATAGGTGCATTCAGTTCAGTTCAGTTGCTCAGTCATGTCCGACTCTTTGAGAACCTGTGAATCGCAGCACGCCAGGCCTCCCTGTCCATCACCAACTCCCGGAGTTCACTCAGACACGTCCATCGAGTCAGTGATGCCATCCAGCCATCTCATCCTCTGTTCTCCCCTTCTCTTCCTGCCCCCAATCCTTCCCAGCATCAGAGTCTTTTCCAATGAGTCAACTCTTCGCATGAGGTGGCCAAAGTACTGGAGTTTCAGCTTTAGCATCATTGCTTCCAAAGAAATCCCAGGGCTGATCTCCTTCAGAATGGACTGGTTGGATCTCCTTGCAGTCTAAGGGACTCTCAAGAGTCTTCTCCAACACCACAGTTCAAAAGCATCAGTTCTTCGACACTCAGCCTTCTTCACAGTCCAACTCTCACATCCATACATGACCACAGGAAAAACCATAGCCTTGACTAGACGGACCTTAGTCGGCGAAGTAATGTCTCTGCTTTTGAATATACTATCTAGGTTGCTCATAACTTTTCCTCCAAGGAGTAAGCGTCTTTTAATTTCATGGCTGCAGTCACCATCTGCAGTGATTTTGGAGCCCAAAAAAATAAAGTCTGACACTGTTTCCACTGTTTCCCCATTTATTTCCCATGAAGTGATGGGATCGGATGCCATGAAAGGGAAAAATCTCTTAAATGGATTTTGATACATGTAGATAGGTTAGCCATCCTGATCTGCCTGCCTTTGGCAGAAGGTATCCAACCTTTCTTTATTGTAGCTGGTAACAGTCAAACTCTGGTACAACTGAGTTGTACCAGATTATTTCTCAAATATGGTTTTGTACCAAAATAGTACCCTGATGAAGCAATTCAGGTGAGTGACATATGGCCATTAGGATCATCACTCTGGCCTACAATCCACCCAGATTAACTGATTCACCTTTACCTTCTCCCAAATGACTGGCCTAACAGTTCAAACAAAGCGCAATGAACCACAATGGTTCGGGATGTTTGTGTTCCTGATGCTGTGTGGTTATTAACCCAAACCTTTTAACTGATCTTTCTCTAACATGGCTTAGGAATCAGCTGTTTGGAATACAGGTTTTGTATTTATCTTATTTTCTTTTTAATACTGCAAACTAAATTCAAAAAACTGTTTTCAACTTTCAGACATAACACTAACACAAAAATAAGCTTTGCATCTCCTCTTCAAAGTAAACATCTGCTAATTACTCCAGTGCTAGAGCTGAAAAAATTCAGATTGTGTGAAGATTGTACAGTTTAATAAAAGAGGACAGAAAAACAGCCAACGTGGTGGTACCATTAGACTAATTGTTTTCTGTAGATACATGGAATATGTGAATAGTAATGTTTCCCTTCTTAACTTGCTGACTTGAAGGCACATTCAAATAGTATATTTCTGATTAATCCAGGGCCCAGTCCACATAGGCACATGTGCAGAGTTCTGATAAGGTGAAGAAAGATGTGTTTCCATGTCAACAATTTAAAGGTTGGAACTATTTTGAGTTGTTAATATAAACTTTGATATTAGCTCATTGACTTTGATGGTTTTGCAAAGAATAAATTCTAACATTTACAATAACTGCTGAAATGCATTAAATCTCTAAAGAAGGGAGAAAAGCGTGTGTGCATGACAAGTTTGTCAATCACCTTTTGATTATGTGACCTTACCATGTGATTTTGTTAAAATAGAAAATGACAGTATAGTATTTCATAATGGACACATACTAAAATATTCTAAGACTCTTTATATGGTCCTCCTGTGTCTTCATGTAATGACTCCCCCAAAAAAACAACAGCTACATCTTGAAGCATCATATCATCTCATCAGCTTATTAATATTCAAAAATTACATCATTATCATAGCTACAGGCAAGAATATTTTTGGCAGTAATTAAAGAGTCTTGATTCCATCCCTGGATATTACTCCAATCAGCTCTTCTGTTTTTCTTCTCGGGGACTCCCTTGCTCAGAGACAAAAGAACAATGATCTCATATCAGGACTCTTGAAATATCAAGAGGAAGAACCAAAAACAAAAGCAGAAGAGATAGTTTGTCAATGATTATTAAAAACCTAATGTCACTCTCAGAGATTTACAGAGCATATATAGAGCTCAAGGCATGTAAGTGTGAAGAGAGGCCAGAAGAAAAGAGATTCAGGGCAAAACTAAGAGCAGAGTTAAGGGTCAAGCCAGTGAAGTTTAACTAGGAAGGGAAAGTGGAGGCAGATTTGGGGAAGAATGCATCAATGGTGCAGGACAGATTTAATGTACAGACTAATTATTCCCCAAATTCTCATTTCTATCTTCCAATGTCTGATATTCACAAGTAGTGGCTATAAGAATGTGCCTCGATGTTCTCTGAGTCCCCAGGGACTGTCTTCTGAAGATCCCACCTTCCTTGGCATCTTCCAGTCCCAAGTCAACAATTAAGTTTGGCAGGAGATTCAGGCAGACAAGTTCCTGGGAGACACAGGACTCCTAAGAGGCAACCTTGGCTCCACAACTTCTGACGCCCCTGACAAACTTTCCTCAGAATTGCATGATGGTCTAAGACTCTTCCATCCAGGACTCCTTTCTTCTTTCCTTCACTGAAGTCAAACCTCCACTGTGGTCTGACGATTCCACCAGCCTGTCCCCACTCCACCTCCATCTTCTCTGAGAAGCATTTCCTTAAGAAGTCTTCTATGTATTTATTCCATATGGGTATCTATTTCTTGAAAGACCAACATTCACTCACCCTTCCAACTATATTCTGTATTCCCAAAGATTTTGTGATCAGACACTCAGTCGTGTCTCTTTGTGATCCCATGGAATGTAGCCTGCCACACTTCTCAGGGATTTCCCAAGCAAGAATACTGGAGTGGGTTGTCATTTTCTTTGCAAAATGAAGATTTTAGGATAAGCAATCAACATTTGTTCAATATCACCTATATGCCAAGTAATTTATAGATATTATCTAATTTAAATTAATTTACACATAAATTCTGCTAGCATATTATTCTACATTTAATACTTGAAAAAGCTATACTCAAAGAGCTTAGGAATTAGACTAAACCATATGAAAGTGCCAGGTTTGTAAGTCAGAAAATGTCAAATGCTGACAGTTTCATGAGGTTTAACCCATATAATTTGCCAAGGTTGCACAGCCACTAACTGAAAAAAGTTAAATCTGCTTCTAAAACTCAAGTTCTTTTCCTGCTACCATAATGCTTCATAGTGCTCAAAGAAGAGGGAATATATGTGTAAATCTCCCCCATGAGATTATTCCATGTCATACTTGACATTATATATATTGAAGGTATCAGTCACTCAGTAGTCACTGAGTGACTACTCAGTCGTGTCTGACTCTTTGTAAAACCATGGACTGCAGCACACCAGGCTTCCCTGTCCATCACCAACTCCCAGAGCTTTCTCAAACTCACGTCTATCGAGCAATGCCATCCAACCATCTCATCCTCTGTCGTCCCCTTCACCTCCTGCTTTCAATCTTTCCCAACATCAGGGTCTTTTCCAGTGAGTCAATTCTTCATATCAGGTGGCAAAAGTATTGGAGATTCAGGGTCAGCACCAGTCCTTCCAATGAGTACTCAGGATTGACTTCCTGAGTTTGATCTCCTTACAGTCTAAGGGACTCTCAAGAGTCTTCCCCAACACCACAGTTCAAAAGCATCAATTCTTTGGCACTCAGCTTATTGAAGGCATCAGAGAATATCAAATATACTAGGGACATGAACATCCTAGTTCTAAGTCTTTCTAAATGGCCCTAATAACAAGAGTTGCAAAACAATGCAATTAATACATATGTGCACAGAAAAAGCCTAGAAGCCACTGGTGGTAGGGATTGGGGAATTTTTGTTACTGTTTTTGTTCATCTATAGTTTATCTTTTCCACTAGTGAGCCCATATTTCTTGTATAATAAACAGCTATTAGAATAAAACATAAAACTGTATTGCTAGCGAATCATTCTCCAAACACTCCATGATCCCAGTGCTATTAAGCACAGACTCTAGGCAGCAAATAGACTAGTGGATGAAGGAAAAAAATACCTCCTCAGGAAATCCTTCCTGCTCTGCCTCCAACGTCTTCTGGTCATGGACCTTTTTGGCTGCACGCATCTGGGCTCGTCCTGAGAACTTTGTTCTGTGCCTGGCAGAGACAGTGCACCTCCGTGAGAACAGGTCAGGAGAAGGCAGGCCAGTGAGTCACACAGAACTCTGGGCTGTGGTTCACACAGCTCCCTTTGGAGCACAGAAAACACGAGCTTTACAAAGGTTCCTGGATGAACTCCTAACTCTGTTCTGCATCAAATGGAGCCTACTTGCTATCCTTTGACCATTTCCAAAGACAGAATTCCAGTTTTGCTCACAGCTGTTTGTTAACATAAGGTTAAAAAAGCAGACATTTCTGTGATGACAGCCATGCAATAGAGCCGCACTGGGTAAATATTGACTCGAGTAAAGCCTAAACCAATATTTTATCTTAGGTAATAAATCTTGATAGTCAGAAAACCCAGATTCTGTTTCCTGCTGTAAACATTATTAATTTTAGAGGCGATAATAATCCCTTTATCCTGACCTTGAAATCTAATTGGAGAAAAGTTTAGATTTAAGATCAATTATTCTAAAAGAAGGAAAAGGCATTTTAGCAATAAAACCATTTGTCATTTTCTTCTAATTCCATACAGCTCTGTATATTCCTGTGGGGCAGCACAATGGAGTAGAAAAATGTGCCCTTGTCTATGATCTGTCATTAGACTTGGTGCTGCATGATGGCAAAACCCATGAACAGTCCATTAAATAACACCTCTTGTCCTTAACTGAATATGTAATACCTAATCCACACCTGGAAAAAGCTGGCTTAAAGCTCAACATTCAAAACAAGAAGATCATGGCATCTAGTCCCATGACTTCACGGCAAACAGATGGGGAAACAATGACAAAATTTACTTTTTTAGGTTCCAAAATCACTTCAGATGGTGACTGCAGCCATGAAATTAAGACACTTGCTCCTTGGAGGAAAAGCTGTGACCAACCTAGACAGCATATTCAAAAGCAGAGACATTACTTTGCCAACAAAGGTCCATCATGGTTTTTCCAGTAGTCATATATTGATGTGAGAGTGGGACCATAAAGAAAGCTGAGCATCAAAGAATTGATGCTTTTGAACTGTGGTGTTGGAAAAGACTCTCGAGAGTGCCGTGGACTGCAAGAAGATCAACCCTGAAAGAAATCAATCCTGAATATTCATAGAAGGACTGATGCTGAAACTCCAATATTTTGGCCACCTGATGTGCAGAATCTACCCATAAGAAAAAGCCCTGATTCTGGGAAAGATTGCAGGTAGAGGGAGAAGGGGATGACAGAGGACAAGATGGTTGAATGGCATCACTGACTCAGTGGACATCAGTTTGAGCAAGCTCCAGGAGATGGTCAAGGACAGGGAAGCCGGGTGTGCGTTCATGGGGGTCACAGAGTTGGACACCACTAAACACCTGAATAACAACAGCAATCCACACCTAACAGATACATATTAAGTATGTATCTGGGAGGGGGGGAGGGAGAGGGGGGAGGGGGAGGGATGAATATGTAATAAAGCATTAAAGGTTATGAAGAACTTTCCCGGTAGCTTAATTCATTTAATTCTTATGGGAAATGATGGAGAAAGGTGCAGGTAGCAAAATATCTACTAAATTCAGTTACATCTTTCAACATGCTAATGGCAAACAATTGACTGCCCTATTAATTTCATTGTAGCTTAAGGAAAGCACTTCATTTCCCTTATATTCAAAGAACACAAATACTATCACTATGTAATGTGTTGTGTTGATCACTCAGTCATATCTGATTCTTTGCAACCCCATGGACTATAGCCTGTCAGGCTCCTCTCTCCATGGAATTCTCCAAGCAAGAATACTGGAATGTGTAGATTTTCCAAACCCAGGGATCAAATTCATTTCTCCTGCATTGCAGGAAGATTCTTTACCATCTGAGCACCAGGGAAGCTCATCAAATAACCTTCTAAAAGCCTCATATATTCTCTTTAGGAATTCTAATTTTTTTTTAATATTAGATGACTTTACATTCTCATTTTCCACCCCAGAAGGATATCTATTGAGTATGCTTCTATGTTGGATAATTTACACATATTACTTTATATCATCCTTCAAATAATTCTATAAAATATGAACCATCACAGTCTCATTTGCCAGATAAGGAACCTGAGCCCTCAGAACAGATATGTGCTACTCCCAAGGTCACAGAGCTGGCGTTATCGCCAGGATTTAGCCCCAGACCATCTGGTTCCAGAGTCCTTAAGTTTATGTGCTTAGCCATTAGGTTACATTAAAAATTTCCTTTGGCTCTGCCTTTTCATTCTGCCTATGGTGGATACACCAATAGATGGCAATAACAATCATGCCAAAGAAATGCAAATACATAGCATAATACTTGTAAAAGTTTCCTCTAAGCCTTGGTTCTTATAGGAGAAGAAAGAGCACAGAGTGAGGTTCAAGTATTAACCTAATTATTTGGGAGCTCACATGCAATTTACTATTTATCCTGATGCTGTTACTTTTCTTAATATCTTTCTTGAAGTATTTATCTCTTCTTGAAGTACTTACATCTAAAAACATGTCTAAAAATAAGGTGCAACTTGCATGTACCAATGGCATGTTTTTATTGGAACATAAAGATGGGGGTGGGGGGGGAAAGCAGCCTATTATAGAGGCAAGTTATTGTAAAGGGCTTCCCACGTGGTGTAATGGGTAAAGAATCCGCTGCCAATGAAGGAGACTCAAAAGATGCAGATTTGATCCCTGGGTTGGGAAGATTTCTTGGAGTAGGAAATGGCAACCCACTCTAGCATTCTTGCCTGGAGAATTTCATAGAGGAGCTTAGCAGACTATACTCCACAGGGTTGCAAAGAGTCAGACACGACTGAGCGACTGAACACATACTATAAACAAAACTCTGGGACCTAGTTCTACATCATTGAGCTAAAACTTATTGCTCTAACAAAGAAGCCCTACCTTAACTCAGAAAGAAATACCTATCTAGCTGAAAAAGATCAGTTTTTGGAAAAGAAGGGGGCCAGGTAGAGAGATTGAAAGGCTTATTTCACACAGTCATCCAAAAATCCAAAGTCAGTGCCGCCATCTTCAAATCTGGCTTCCAAAGCTATCTGGCATCAAAACCCAATCAACAGGAAAGGGCAGGAATACAGACATCAGTCAGTCAGTCAGTTCAGTCGCTCAGTCGTGTCCGACTCTTTGCGACCCCCTGAATCGCAGCACGCCAGGCCTCCCTGTTCATCACCATCTCTCGGAGTTCACTCAGACTCACATCCATCGAGTCAGTGATGCCATCCAGCCATCTCATCCTCGGTCGTCCCCTTCTCCTCCTGCCCCCAATCCCTCCCAGCATCAGAGTCTTTTCCACCAGCTTCTTAACCTCTTGTCCCTCCAATGACTGACATAATTTCCACTCACATTTCACTGGTGAGAACTGGCCAAATGGCCCCACTTTGCTAACAGAGGGGACAAACATCTTTTGCTGTGCACTTACTTTCTGGTAGTCACTCTACCTTGTGGAAGGGAGCTTGACATCTTTGATTTACAACCAGCCATCTCTACCACACCTTGTAACTGAAGTCTCTAGGCTCTCTCACCTTATTTTTCCTTTTGCAAATTGTGGATATTAAACCAGATGATCTGCATTCTCTCTCCCAGGTCATAGAAAATTCTATGACTCACCATTTTCAGGTCATACACATTTTTATTTTAGGATTTAATTTAATATGGATTCCTGAATATATATTCTTGGGATCATTAATGTCTCTCTTCATCATCACTGACATTAAGTGATTGAGTGCTGATGGATCATAGCCTTTGCTTCCTCTTTAATGTCATTGTTTACTCACTGATATTTTAATAGCATGTTATTTAGAGTTCATAGCCTTCAGTGCTGGATTGAGAGTACTGTTTTTAGAGTATCTCCATGTAGAGATCCCACCCTAAAGAGAATGGGCCTTCAATGGCATGGCATATATTATCATTCTAAGAAAAATGAGGGACTGCCAGCTGAAACTTCGACAATGAGATTGGGTCTCACTCTCAAAAAGATAATCTATCTGGTACCTTGTATATATTTAACCATATTTGATCCTCACTAACAAGCCGGTGAGGTAACAGTGTCAGTCTCCATTTTAGGGAGGAAAAAAAGGAGACTGCAGGAGAAAACTGGTCTGTAAGAATCAGAGCTGATACATAAACCCAGGACTCCTGGCTCTCAATGCTATGTTCTCTTATTGTGCTAAGAATCCTCTTACTGTACTGAGCCTCCCTGTCCCATTCACTTCTTTCCCATTTCATCTCCGCTGACCTGATGAGCTTTTCCCTGATTCCTGTTGAGTGCCTGCTTTGCAGCTGCCTCTCAATACATAGTTAATTTCCCAGCGTTTTCTGTGAGCAGATGTTCTGAAGGAGCAGAGCTGCTACCCCATCCCTGGCACTATTTCCCACAGATTACCGGATTGAACACAGTAGCTGCTGGCCATCCTTTTGATCTGAAAAGAAAAGACTTCCCCACTGGGATATTCCTCATGATGATGTAATTAGTTTCCTAGACATACCTAACAAATTTCTTTCTAATCACAAGGGATGAGCAGAGAGGAGAAAGAACCGTTCATCTTGGACCGTGTGCAACTATTGCCATGCACACGCACCCCCCTCGTGCAATGTCTTCTTTGGTGACTGTTCAAAGATTCAGAGGCAACAAGCTGCTCTTCAAAAGCAATGGGGAACTTCACATTCATAAAGGGGGCTCAGGCACGATTAAATTGCTTTTTCAAACCTGGCAAAGACATTAGAACTGCCAGGCCTTTCAGCTCCCAACTGTCTTCAGCACTAAGAACAGGTGAAGCTCTTAATAACTTATGGAGATTGTGTTCGATTCAAAGACACAACATGGAACATTCTGTACAAACAAATCCAACTGTTCAAAATTTCCAGGCCTGTGGGTACAGCAGTAGTGTATTGTTGCCCACCATTATGTCTTAAGGTATAGTCATGGATACTGTCTTTTCAAAATCAAGTATCACATATGAAAAAAAAAAAATTTAACTTACATACATCATTTTAATAATAAATCACACATGTTATCTGAGGCCTGCCTTTTATCATTAATGCAAAGCCTATTAAATGTTGAAACAGACAAAGAATGGAGATCAAGGATGGCTGTGAGTATTGGTTCTGAGGATTGCTAGTGAAAAATACTGCTGAGTAGAAGAGGGGGAGATTGGTTAAAGACAGTCTAGCTGTTAACCCGTTGACATTTCATTTGAGACCTAAATAGCATGGACCACCACCTTTTTGCAAAGGCATGCTTAAAACAAACAATTCACAGGACTAGAAGCAAAACACTCTCAGTTGTTCCTGTTATGCATGAAGGCAATGAGAAAGAAAATGGCCTGAAGCCCATCTCCACCTCTCTTTGCACATAACATTTAGACTTTCATCAGAAATAAGAACTCACTGTGTGCACAGGGCAGCTCAAGAGGGGAGAAGAGGTTGGAGAGAGGATTAAGAAGGGTTAACTGAGACAGAAACACTGGAAGACATTTAGAAGTGCTTTTTCAACAAATAATATTTATATTCTGGGTTTTGTTCTTGAAGGTTTGAATGAGTCTCCTTGCTGAGATAAATTTTTAAAAAATGGACAGTGAAATTCAGTTATATGGTCAGCTGAGCACCCATGGGACTATAGGATCAGGAAAAAAAAAATTCATAAAAGCAAATGCTAAATTTTCCAGGCTACAGAAAGTCTGTCGCGTTCCTCCCCTGTCCTACAGACACTTCATTTGGGAGGCGGTGACTAATTTATGTGTCTATTTTTCTCTTCCTAAATGACCATCGTGAGTTTTTAAGCCTTCCAACAATTGTGCCTGCTACTGCCTGAAAAGAATCATGCTGAATTTCTTCTCACAGTATTTTTTAGAATCTCCAAATAGGTAGCCTTGGATTCTTTATTTGATAATGGAGATGCAGATAAAATTAGTAAGATAACATACATAAACTCACTCGGGGATTTGTGTGACATATGATAGAAGCTCCATACAGAGAGCTTATAGATATGGGACTGTCCTGGCGGTCAAGTGGTTAAGACTTCCCATTTCCACTGCAGAGGGCACAAGTTCAACCCCTGGTTGGGAACTAAGATCCCACATGCCACCTAGCATGGTCAAAATAAATAAGTAAATAATTTTAAAAGACATCTTCATTTAGAATATATAGATATAACAGACAAACAAAATACAGGCTTTCTTGTTTTTTTGTCATCATACACATTCATGGGGCTTCTCAGATGGTGCTAGTGGTAAAGAACCCGCCTACCAATACAGGAGATATAAGAGACATGTATTCAATCCCTGTGTCAGGAAGATCTCCTGGGGGGTGGCATGGCAACCCACTCCAGTATTCTTCCCAGGAAAATCCCATGGACATAGGAGCCTGGTGGGCTACAGTCTATGGGGTCGCCAAAGAGTCGGACACAACTGAAGGGATTTAGCATGCATGCATACATATTCACATATACCCTAAATAGTCACGGTCAGGCTAATATGGCAAGATACCAATAAAAATCAAAGCTGGAAATGGTCTCTAAGATAGGGCTGAAGATGTTGAAAAGGAAATGGCAGTTACATCCTCTTTGGCTGAAAGTCCTCCATTTGTCTTTGCCCTTTTTTTTATTGCTTTTCTTTCCTGTGGTCATGTATGGATGTGAGAGTTGGACTGTGAAGAAGGCTGACCGCCGAAGAATTGATGCTTTTGAACTGTGGTGTTGGAGAAGACTCTTGAGAGTCCCTTGGACTGCAAGGAGATCCAATCGGTCCATTCTGAAGGAGATCAACCCTGGGATTTCTTTGGAAGGAATGATGCTAAAGCTGAAACTCCAGTACTTTGGCCATCTCATGCGAAGAGTTGACTCATTGGAAAAGACTCTGATGCTGGGAGGGATTGGGGGCGGGAGGAGAAGGGGACGACCGAGGATGAGATGGCTGGATGGCATCACTGACTCGATGGATGTGAGTCTGAGTGAACTCCGAGAGATGGTGATGAACAGGGAGGCCTGGCGTGCTGCGATTCATGGGGTCGCAAAGAGTCGGACACGACTGAGCGACTGAACTGAACTGAACTTTCTTTAACTCAAAGAATCCTCCATATCACATGCGCTTTGGGTCCTGCAGGGGTCTCTCTGCCTTCTATGGGACGCTTTGTTACTGTTTTACTTAATACCACAGAATTATAGAATGTATGACCCATTTTTAGCATGGTTTAATAATTACTTCCAAATGAAAAGTTTTTTCTTTGGGGCGATGGACCATACATTAATTTGATTAACAAAAATTGTCAATGTGAGAGGAGGCCCTTGGATTCAGCTGTGTGAGTCAGGAGACACCATTCTCCTTCCAGCTAGAGGAAAGATAGGCTGAAATGTTCACAAGGACTCCGGGGCATGGATGCAGAGGTCAACGTGTTCAATTCTGTTTAAATCATAATCCTGTTTCCAAAATAACAAGTTTAGCCAGTGAAATATCACTGCCATAATTGCTCAGTCAGTTTTCTTCCTGACATTCAAAGAATAAATTGAATGAAAATGTATGAGACTGTTGCCACAGAATTTTCTCTGGAAAACAGACATTTTTGATTTGGATTGTCATAAAATTGTCTCGAAAAACTGGCATGTGTCCAACTTTGTGGATATATGTGGATTTAAAAAAGGAAGAAATGGTAATAAAAGAAAGAAAACAAATTAAAATTGAGTTAAGGTCTGCCTTCTAGACATTTCTCTGAATGGCATCTATAATCCAATGCAAACTTTTTCCACTTCCAGAGAAATTAGTGATTTAAAAATAAGTTCTATGTGCAAATGTACTAGTCTATACCTACATAAAATAAAATGAATTTTCAGGCAGTAGCTGAGTAACTTGATCCAATAAACTCCTGTGCTGTGTTGTGTTTAGTCGTTCAGTCATGTCCGACTCTTTGCAACCCCATGGACTGTAGCCTGCCAGGCTCCTCTGTCCGTGGGGATTCCCCAGGCACAAATACTGGAGTGGGTTGCCATGCCCTTCTCCAGGGAATTTTCCCAACCCAGGGGTCGAACTGGGGTCTCCTGCATTGCAGGCAGATTCTTTATCAGCTGAGCTACGAGAGAAGCCCATGAATACTGGAGTGGGTAGTCTATCCCTTCTCCAGGGGATCGTCCCAGCCCAGGAATCAAACCAGGGTCTTCCGCATCGCAGGCAGATTCTTTATCAGCTGAGGTACCAGGGAAGCCCCCAATCATCTCCTACTTCTCTTCAAAATTTAGGGTGGGGCTTCCCCAATGGCTCAGCTGGTAAAGAATCCCCCTGCAAGGCAGGACAGGCAGGAGATGTGGGTTCGATTCCTGGGTTGGGAAGATTCCCTAGAGTAGGAAATGGCAACCAACTCCAGTATTCTTGCCTAAAAAATTCCATGGACAGAGGAGCCTGGTGGGCTATAGTCCACGGGGTTGCAGAGTAGGACATGACTAAGCAAGCAAGAATCCAAACTGACAAGAGTGTTATACGATACATCTGGGCAGAACCTTCAATGTGAAGGCAGTGAATGGGTTTGAGGATATCAAAACCCGAGACAACGAAGCTAAATTCAGTCACACAAGCATTTCAGCTTTGTATAGACATTCAAAGTTTATCTTTCATACAGAAATTATTTTAACACAAAGGTAAGTCCTGTCTTATCACTATCTTCATTTTTATAAGACAGTTTTCATGTCAGCACAGAGCACTCTCAAAATCTCCTGAGTCTTTGGAGACTTAGAAGAAAGTCCTAGTATCTATACCTCAAATTCTGCAGTACATTTCTCTACCATAAATTATCTCTATGATGAATTCCTTATTAAGCAAATCCCATTTGAACTGATGCCTGGGAGCTGAGAAACAGACTATCAATCTAACATTCATTATTGAAGATAAATACAGTTTTCACTCTAACTACTGTGCCCAGGTGCCTGCTGTGACCATGTACCTGTGACTTTCCACTGTGAAGAGGAAATCAGATCATCTTCAAGAAAAAGGAAATAAAAATTGAGAAGATTCTCCAAAGTGTGTGTGTCCTTGGCATGATTATGGTGAACAGCTGAATAGTAATAGCCTGGCATCACATCCCAGGCCCAGCTAAAGACACAGTGGAGACAATGTGGACACAGCTTTCCATTTGTGTGGGTTATTTTGATTTCCCCACAAGTCATTACTAACTTTATAAGCAATTTCATTCTATTTAGTTTCTACTCTTAATTAAATGCAAAGTGATTAGAAGCATAACTGAGAAGTGCATTTTTAGTAAAGTCTGTCACAACACTACTGTTTAAAACTAATTCCAACGCTTTCCGAGTTCAGAACCTCCTCACTCCTTACCTTATTCATCACCTGAAATAGCTATGGAATATCCTTGTAACTTCCAATCTTTCTCTCTAACTCATGTTTAGACTACTACCAGAGAGTCTAACCTATACAATCTCCCTGTGACTTATTTTATAAGAAATTTATTTATAAACAAGGTCCATAAATTTATTTTACAAGTAAGTTTCAGGAGCCATGGTAGCTGGTAGATAGACACAGAGAGCAAATGACCAGGGAGGGAAGCAGTAAACCAAAATAGGAGAGATGTAATTAAGGAAAGGCAAGCTGGGAGCAAAACACTAAGCTAATAATTCCTAAATCTAGGAATCCAGAAGCAAAAAACAAAAGCAAGAAGGCTGAGGATCAAGCTCTGTGAGCAGTTACTGGAGAGCAGGAGGTAAGTGTAATGAATACTCAAGCCAGTTACTATTTATTATACATGCCTGGGAGCTTCCTGGGTGGCTCAGACAGTAAAGAATCTTCCTGCAATGTGGGAGACCCAAGCTCACTGGGTCAGGAAGATCCCCTGGAGAAAGGAATGGCTACCCACTTCAGTATCCTTGCCTGGAGAATTTCATTGACAGAGGAGCCTGTAGGGCTACGAGATCAAGAGAGTTGGACAAGACTAAGTGACTAACACTTTCACTTTCTTTCATACATACCTGGCTTTATAGAACTTAGCATGATGTTGAATTAAGGAAAGTCAATTGCATATAAAGGACTAGCGGCACGCAAGATACATTTTCTTAAATATGCCGGTAAGTACATGACTCTTCAGCTTAAAATGTTTAATATTTTGCTATTATCTACCTTCTTGATCTAGCATGTTAGAATCTATCTTATCACCAAACTACCACTGCAATACTATTTTTCCTTAGGGTTCTTCTTCTTGAAGTTCCATATGCTGGTTTGTGGTATTTACCCTGCCTGAACAATCCACTCCAGTATTCTTGCCTGGAGAATCCCACGGATGGAGAAGCCTAGTAGGTTACAGTCCATGGGGTCGCAAAGAGTCGGACACGACTGAGCGACTGAATCGACTGAACTGAACTGAAGTATAAGAAAAAAACAGGTCTTCAAATTAAAAGGGCTCACCAAGTGCCTAACAGGATGAATATAAAAGCCCACATCAAAACACACATTACTGAAATTTCCTGACATTCAGAAAAAAAGAAAACAATTCCAGAAATCATCAATTTTTTCATGCTTCCAAGTGACTGTTTCATAATTTTTCACTCTTCAAAACTTCAAATCCTCTCCCTCGATCTGCATTTGCAGATGATGATCTTCCTTCTTTGCCAGGAAAACTGAAGCATGTGGGAAAGGTTATGGGGATAAGGTAACCCTCCTACACTGTGGACGGGAATGTAAATTGGTCCAGCCATTGTAGAGACCAGTATGGAGGTTCCTTAAAAAACTAAAAACAGAATTACCATATGACGTAGCAATCCCACTCCTGAGCTTATATCTGGAGAAAACCATAATTCAAAAAGATACATGCAGCTCAACGTTCACTGCAGCACTATTTTCCAAACCCAGGACATGGAAACAACCTAAATGTCCATCAGTGGAGGGATGGATAAAATAAGGTACATGTATGCAATGGAATATTACACAGCCACAAAAAAAGAATGAATTAATAGCATTTGTAGCAACATGGATGGGCCCAGAGATTATCCCTTGTCTGAGGGAAGTCGGAGAAAGATAAATATCCTACGATATTGTTTACATGTGGAATCTAAAGAAATAGTACAAATTAACCTATTTACAAAACAGAAATAGTCACAGATGTAGAAAACTTGTGATTACCCAGGGCAAAAGAAGAGAGAAGGATAAACTGGGAGATTGAGACTGATATATATACACTACTATATATTAATGTAAAATGGATAACTAACAAGGACCTATCGTATAGCACAGGGAGGTCTACTCAATACTCTGTAATGACGTATATGGAAATAAAATCTAAAAAGAGGTGGATATATGGGTATGTATAACTGACTCACTTTGCTGTACAGCAGAAATGAACACAATGGTGCAAATCTACTGTACTGCAATAAAAAATATTTTTAAAAAGATAGAAGACAATTTTCAGACTCATTAACCACATCTATTTACTATCAGCATCTATTCCCAGAACTTTCGCTTTCTAACCTTTCAGAAAAAGAATCAATCTATTTTCTTAACTTAAACCAGTTTCTAGGTTCTTCGTCCCATTCACTCCTGCATACTCAAGAACACTGTTCAAATGAGTATGCCTCTTTTTATGATCAGAATTTTCTTCTCTATCTGATCAATCCTATCAGATACAAATATGCTTATCTTTTACATCTTAAAAAATCTTCTCTTCACCCCACTTAAGCCTGGAACTATCGACATTTCTTTACTCCTTTTTTAAGCAAATTTGCTTATGCCTTGCTTCTCATTCTTTCTTTTTATTTTCCAGTTTTTCCTTCCTTCACCAATGAGACTTTCGCTATCAGAATCTTTCCACCAAAATTACTTTTGTCAAGGACATCAATCATGCCTAGATGCTAAATCCAAAGGTCTAGTCTTAATTCTCTTTTTATTTGATCTGCCAGTAACATTTAACACAAATCATTAATATTTCTTTCTTCTTGTATTTTGTTCAGTTGGCCTCAGGATACTACACATTCTTCTATTAACTTCTATTCAGATAATTGTTTCTTTAAAACTTCTTACTCTCCTCCTTTTCTTCTAGATCTTTTATTGTTGGCATACCCTGGGACTTGGTCATTTTCTCTCCTCTCTTTTCTGTACATACTTGCCCCCAGGAGATCTCATTCATCTACATGAAGTAATCTCCAAATTTTTATTTTCTGTCCAGAACCTTTGGTGAATTACATTGATACAGAAAACTGATGACGTGATATCTCTAAAAGTGAACTCATTTTCCATTACCTCAAACTACTCCCATCTGCTTTCGTCTCATCTCACTGAATGACACCTCTGAACTTTGAGTTGCTGAGCCCAGAAATCTTGGGAGTCATCCTTGACTCCTGTCATGTTACACATCCAATCCATCTAGAGATAGTATTGCCATTACTCTTAAATCAGGAATCCAATCAGTAGACACACCTCCTGATCTATGCTACCAAGTCTTATTTTATTTTTGCAATAGCCTCCTTTCTGGCTTCCTTGCTTCGACCCTTGACCGATTTCATCCTATTCTCAATACAGCAACTTTTTAAAATGTAAGTCATATTTTGTTACTCTCCTGAAAACCTGGCAGATCATTTCTCTCAGACTAAATGCTCAAATCCTTAAAAGGGCCTACAAAGCCCTCCATGGTCTAGCTCCCTGTCACCTTTCTGATCACATCACTTAATAGTCTCCCCTGGCTGACTTCAGCCACGTGACATTCACGTATAAAAATACAGATGTATATACACATGCTATACAGAGTGAGATACAATGAAATTATGCACAGTAAACAATCGGAAAAAGCTCTCTTGGGAAAAGAGATGGAAGATGAAATAAAATAAAGGCTTGATAGTTGGGCACAAGATGGGGTAATATACTTAGATGTAATATATATGGCAGTACAAAGGGTGGTGATAAAGTTACTTGCATGGTGGTGAAGTTTCTATATTTTATATGAACGGATACCAATTTAACCCTAAGTAGACTGTAATAATTTACCCATGTATAATTACTAGAGCAACTATGAAAACAAAACACTATAGCCAAAAGCTAATAGATATTTTTAACTGAAAAACAAAAATTATTGAAAAAAGATCTAAATGAAAGTAGAAGGGAGGGACAGAAAAAGTAGTGAAGAGCAAATTAGTTAATGAAGTAATGGATAAAAATCCTATCATAATAACAGCAAATGTTACTTGTCTAAACCCCAGTTAAAAGGCAGAGACTACCAACATGAATGAAAAAAGATTTGAATCTACAAATTTGTAGGAACTAAAAAACACTCTTTTGAACAACCAGTAGGTCAAGCAAACAAAGGGGAAATTCAGGGAAGCCCATAAAGAGAAATACAACATACCAAAACCTATGGGATACTGCAAAATTAACTGAGAGGGAAGTTTATAGCAACAAATGCATATTAAGAAATTAGATCTCAAAGAACCTAACTTTACAAAAAAAACAAGAATAAGTAGAAAAAAGGACAAATTAAGCCCAAAGTTAGCAGACAGAAGACAATAATAAAGGGAAGAGCAGAAACAAATGAAATAGAAACCAGAAAAGCAAAGAAAGGATTAACAAAATTAAGAGCTGCTTGATTTTTTTTTTTTTTTTAAAGAAAAACAAGACTGAGAACCATTTAGCTAGACTAACACAGAAAAAAAGAAGAATCAAAATCAGATAGGAGAGGAGACATTATAACTGATGTTGAAGAAATACATAGGGTGATAGAAACTGTCATGAACAATTACATGCCAATACATTAGATAACACAGTGGAAATGGATATATTCCTAGAAATGTAACATACCAAGACTGAACCAGGAAAAAGTAGAAAATCTGAACAGACCAATAATCAGTTGAAGCATCACTAGTAAATTCTAGCAAATAGTTAAATAATTTGTGTAAATACTTCTCAAACTATTCCCAAAAAATGGAAAATTAAAAAAAAGAAGATCTGATTGAATACCACATACAAGAAGCACCCTGTAAGTATGAAGACTGACAAACTGATTTTAAAAAAAAGACATATGATACAAACAGTAAGCCTAAGAACTATAAACTGGTTACTATAACACAGACTTTGGGCTTCCCTGGTGGCTCAGAGGTTAAAGCGTCTGCCTCTGATGCGGGAGACCCAGGTTCGATCCCTGGGTCGGGAAGATCCCCTGGAGAAGGAAATGGCAATCCACTCCAGTATTCTTGCCTGGAGAATCCCATGGGCGGAGAAGCCTAGTAGGTTACAGTCCACGGGGTCGCAAAGAGTCGGACACGACTGAGCGACTTCACCTCACCTCATAACACAGACTTTAGAAAAGTAGTTAAAGATAAAGAAGGATGTTTTACAATGATGGACAATTCATCAAGAAGAAATAAAATTTATAAATTTGCACATTTATATGGTAAATGTGAATCCATCTGGTGTGTTAGAAAATAATATGCATTAATTGTCATAAAACAATATGCTAAAAAGAATTAGAATGATATGGAGCATAGTCACTCACCACAAGAAAGTCAAATTAGAAAATGTTAATAAGAAAACATTTAAGGAAGATAGTCGTTAGGCCTCTGTAATTGCAAGGAAAGATGGGCAAAGTCTACAGCTGGGCTGACTTGCTCAGAAAAGTGCAGTCACTAAGAACAGAGAAATAAGCACAAGAACATAGTCAACAGTCTGCCACAAATGGCAACAACCAGCATATTGAGAAATAAAATAAATCAAGTATTGTCAAGGCTATGGTCTTTCCAGTAGTCATGTACGGATATGAAAGCTAGACCATAAAGAAGGCTGAGTGCCAAAGAATTGACGCTTTCAAATTGTGGTGCTGGAGAAGACTCTTGAGAGTCCCGTGGAAAGCAAGGAGATCAAACCAATCAATCTTAAAAGAAATCAACCCTGAATAATCATCGGAAGGACTGATACTGAAGCTGAAGCTCCAATACTAGGGCCACCTGGTATGAAGAGCCGACTCATTGGAAAAGACCCTAATGCTGGGTAAGATTGAAGGCAGAAGAAGAGGGCAACAGAGGATGAGATGGCTGGGTGACATCACCGATTCAATGGACGTGAACTTGGGCAAACTCTGGGAGATGGTGAGGGACAGGGAATCCTGGCATGCTATAGTCCATGGGGTCACAAAGAGCTGGACATGACTTAGCAACTTACTAACAACAGAGAAGATAAAATATTTAGAAGGCTATTTGTATAATTGAAGAAAATATACTCTAACTATAGAGCTTCAGGGGCTTCCCTGGTGTCTTAGATGGTAAAGAATCTGCCTATAATGCAGGAGACCCGGGTTCCATCCCTGGGTCAGGAAGCTCCCCCAAGAGGAAATGGCACCACACTCCATTCTTGTCTGGAGAATTCCATGGACAGAGGAGCCCCAAGGGCTACAGTCCATGGTGTCGCAGAGTCGGACACGACTGAGCAACTAACACTTTCACTTTCATAGAGCCTCAAGCAGATTTTAAGTTTTTATTCCTTTCAGTAGAAAATTTTCTATGTTGAAACAACTTTTTGACCCCTTTCTTAATCTTTTTCAAAAAGGAAAATGTTATTAATAATGATCAAGTATATAACAGGAAGGAAAAGGTGAAACTATGAAAAAATTTATGTCTTTGGAATGAATGTTCCCAATTACTTAATTTGTTTGCCAACTCAGCCTCCAAATTCCTCAAAATAATTATTCTTAAAAATGTATTCTGTACTCAAACACAGATTTATCAAGTATCAAATTTACTCAAGTAATAAAGTTGACACTTCATGAGAACACTTCAGTTCACTTCAGTCGTTCAGTCATGTCTGACTCTTTGTGACCCCAGGGACTGCAGCACACAAGGTCTCTGTGTCCATCAGCAATGCCTGGAGTTTACTCAGACTCATGTCCATTGAATCAGTGATGCCATCCAACCATCTCATCCTTGGTAGTCCGCTTTTCCTCCTGCCCTCAATCCCTCCCAGCATCAAAATCTTTTCCAATGAGTCAACTCTTCGCATGAGGTGGTCAAAGTACTGGAGTTTCAGCTTTAGTATCATTCCTTCTAAAGAAATCCCAGGGTTGATCTCCTTCAGAATGGGCTGGTTGGATCTCCTTGCAGTCCAAGGGACTCCCAAGAGTCTTCTCCAACACCACAGTTCAAAAGCATCAATTCTTCAGTGCTTAGCTTTCTTTATAGTCCAACTCTCACATCCAAACATGATTACTGCAAAAACCATAGCTTTGACTAGACAGACCTTTGTTGGCAAAGTAATGTCTCTGCTTTTTAATATACTGTCTGGGTTGGTCATAAATTTTCTTCCAAGGAGCAAGTGTCTTTAATTTCATGGCTGCAGTCACCATCTGCAGTGATTTTGGAGCCCAAAAAAATAAAGTCTGACACTGTTTCCATTGTTTCCCCATCTATACGCCATGAAGTGATGGACCAGATGCCATGATCTTAGTTTTCTGAATATTTAGCTTTAAGCCAACTTTTTCACTCTCCACTTTCACTTTCATCAAGAGGCTCTTCAGTTCTTCACTTTCTGCCATAACGATGGTGTCATCTGCATATGTGAGGTTACTGATATTTCTCCCAGCAATCTTGATTCCAGCTTGTGCTTCTTCCAGCCCAGCGTCTCTCATGATGTACTTTGCATATAAGTTAAATAAGCACAGTGACAATATACAGTCTTGAAGTAGTCCTTTCCTGATTTGGAACCAGTCTGCTGTTCTGTGTTCATTTCTAACCATCGCTTCCTGACCTGCATACAGATTTCACAGGAGTTAGGTCACGTGGCTTGGTATTCCCATCTCTTTAAGAATTTTTCAGTTTGTGGTGATCCACACAGTCAAAGGCCTTGGCATAGTCAATAATGTAGAAATAGATGTTTTTTCTGGAACTCTCTTGCTTTTTTGATAATCCAGCAGATGGTGACAATTTGATCTCTGGTTCCTCTGCCTTTTCTAAAACCAGCTTGAACATCTGGAAGTACATGGTTCATGTATTGTTGAAGCCTGGCTTGGAGAATTTTGAACATTACTCCACTAGCGTGTGAGATGAGTGCAATTGTGTGATAGTTTGAGCATTCTTTGGCATTGCCTTTATTTGGGATTGGAATGAAAATTGACCTTTTACAGTCCTGTGGCCACTGCTGAGTTTTCCAAATTTGCTGGCATATTGAGTGCAGCACTTTCACAGCAACAACTTTTATGATTTCAAATAGCTCAACTGGAATTCCATCACCTCCACTAGCTAAGGCCCACTTGACTTCACATTCCAGGATGTCTGGCTGTAGGTGAGTGATCACACCATAGTGA
Source organism: Cephalophus harveyi (assembly GCA_006410635.1). Classification (NCBI taxonomy): domain Eukaryota; kingdom Metazoa; phylum Chordata; class Mammalia; order Artiodactyla; family Bovidae; genus Cephalophus; species Cephalophus harveyi. The sequence continues at coordinate 28,184 of SJYT01034283.1, read as the reverse complement.
TTATCTGGGTTGTGAAGATCTTTTTTGTATAGTTCTACTGTGTATTCTTGCCACCTCTTCTTAATATCTTCTGCTTTTGTTAGGTCCATACCATTTATGTCCTTTATTGAGCCCATCTTTGCATGAAATGTTCCCTTGGTATCTCTAATTTTCTTAGATCTCTAGTCTTTCCCATTCTGCTGTTTTCCTCTATTTCTTTGCACTGATCACTGAGGAATGCTTTCTTATCTCTCCTTGCTATTCTCTGGAACTCTGCATTCAAATGGTGTATCTTTCCTTTTCTCCTTTGCTTTTCACCTCTCTTCTTTACATGGCTATTTGTAAGGCCTCCCCATACAGCCATTTTGCTTTATTGCATTTCTTTTTCTTGGGGATGCTCTTGGTCCCTGTCTCCTGTACAATGTCATGAACCTCTGTCCATAGTTCTTTAGGCACTCTGTCTATCAGATTTAATACCTTAAATCTATTTCTCACTTCCACTGTATAGTCACAAAGGATTTGATTTAGGTCAAACCTAAATGGTCTAGTGGTTTTCCCTATGTTCTTCAATTTAAGTCTGAATTTGGCAATAAGAAGTTCATGATCTGAGCCACAGTCAGCTTCCGGTCTTGCTTTTGCTGCCTGTATAGAGCTTCTCCATCTTTGGCTGCAAAGAATGTAATCAATTTGATTTTGGTATTGACCATCTGGTGGTGTCCATGTGTAGAGTCTCCTCTTGTGTTGCTGGAAGACGGTGTTTGCTATGACCAGTGTGTTCTCTTGGCAAAACTCTATTAGCCTTTGCCTTGCTTCATTCTGTACTCCAAGGCCAAATTTGCCTGTTACTCCAGGTGTTTCTTGACTTACTACTTTTGCATTCCAGTCCCCTCTAATGAAAAGGACATATATTTTGGGTGTTAGCTCCAGAAGGTCTTGTAGGTCTTCATGGAACCGTTCAAATTCAGCTTCTTCACCGTTACTGGTTGGGCATAGACTTGGATTACCATGATATTGAATGGTCTGCCTTGGAGACGAACAGAGATCATTCTGTCATTTTTGAGATTGCATTCAAGTACTGCATTTTAGACTCTTTTGTTGATCATGATGGCTACTCCATTTCTTCTGAGGGATTCCTGCCCGCAGTAGTAGACATAATGGTCATTGAGTTTAATTCACCCATTACAGTCCATTTTAGTTGGCTGATTCCTAAAATGTTGATGTTGACTCTTGCCATCTCCTGTTTGATCACTTCCAATTTGCCTTGATTCATGAACCTAACATTCTAGGTTTTTATGCAATATTGCTCTTTACAGCATTGGACTTTGCTTCTATTACCAGTCACATCCACAACTGGGTGTTGTTTTTGCTTTGGCTCCATCTCTTCATTCTTTCCTGAGTTATTTCTCCACTGATCTCCAGTAGCATATTGGGCACCTACTGACCTGGGGAGTTCATCCTTCAGTTCACCCTTCATCCCTATCTTTTTGCCTTCTCATACTGTTCATGAGGTTCTCAAGACAAGAATACTGAAGTGGTTTGCCATTCCCTTCTCCAGTGGACCTCATTTTGTCAGAACTCTCCACCAAGACCCATCGTCTTGGGTGGCCCTACACAGCATGGCTCATAGTTCCATTGAGTTAGACAAATCCTCCTGCCCTCAATCCCTCCCAGCATCAAAATCTTTTCCAATGAGTCAACTCTTCGCATGAGGTGGTCAAAGTACTGGAGTTTCAGCTTTAGTATCATTCCTTCTAAAGAAATCCCAGGGTTGATCTCCTTCAGAATGGGCTGGTTGGATCTCCTTGCAGTCCAAGGGACTCCCAAGAGTCTTCTCCAACACCACAGTTCAAAAGCATCAATTCTTCAGTGCTTAGCTTTCTTTATAGTCCAACTCTCACATCCAAACATGATTACTGCAAAAACCATAGCTTTGACTAGACAGACCTTTGTTGGCAAAGTAATGTCTCTGCTTTTTAATATACTGTCTGGGTTGGTCATAAATTTTCTTCCAAGGAGCAAGTGTCTTTAATTTCATGGCTGCAGTCACCATCTGCAGTGATTTTGGAGCCCAAAAAAATAAAGTCTGACACTGTTTCCATTGTTTCCCCATCTATACGCCATGAAGTGATGGACCAGATGCCATGATCTTAGTTTTCTGAATATTTAGCTTTAAGCCAACTTTTTCACTCTCCACTTTCACTTTCATCAAGAGGCTCTTCAGTTCTTCACTTTCTGCCATAACGATGGTGTCATCTGCATATGTGAGGTTACTGATATTTCTCCCAGCAATCTTGATTCCAGCTTGTGCTTCTTCCAGCCCAGCGTCTCTCATGATGTACTTTGCATATAAGTTAAATAAGCACAGTGACAATATACAGTCTTGAAGTAGTCCTTTCCTGATTTGGAACCAGTCTGCTGTTCTGTGTTCATTTCTAACCATCGCTTCCTGACCTGCATACAGATTTCACAGGAGTTAGGTCACGTGGCTTGGTATTCCCATCTCTTTAAGAATTTTTCAGTTTGTGGTGATCCACACAGTCAAAGGCCTTGGCATAGTCAATAATGTAGAAATAGATGTTTTTTCTGGAACTCTCTTGCTTTTTTGATAATCCAGCAGATGGTGACAATTTGATCTCTGGTTCCTCTGCCTTTTCTAAAACCAGCTTGAACATCTGGAAGTACATGGTTCATGTATTGTTGAAGCCTGGCTTGGAGAATTTTGAACATTACTCCACTAGCGTGTGAGATGAGTGCAATTGTGTGATAGTTTGAGCATTCTTTGGCATTGCCTTTATTTGGGATTGGAATGAAAATTGACCTTTTACAGTCCTGTGGCCACTGCTGAGTTTTCCAAATTTGCTGGCATATTGAGTGCAGCACTTTCACAGCAACAACTTTTATGATTTCAAATAGCTCAACTGGAATTCCATCACCTCCACTAGCTAAGGCCCACTTGACTTCACATTCCAGGATGTCTGGCTGTAGGTGAGTGATCACACCATAGTGATTATCTGGGTTGTGAAGATCTTTTTTGTATAGTTCTACTGTGTATTCTTGCCACCTCTTCTTAATATCTTCTGCTTTTGTTAGGTCCATACCATTTATGTCCTTTATTGAGCCCATCTTTGCATGAAATGTTCCCTTGGTATCTCTAATTTTCTTAGATCTCTAGTCTTTCCCATTCTGCTGTTTTCCTCTATTTCTTTGCACTGATCACTGAGGAATGCTTTCTTATCTCTCCTTGCTATTCTCTGGAACTCTGCATTCAAATGGTGTATCTTTCCTTTTCTCCTTTGCTTTTCACCTCTCTTCTTTACATGGCTATTTGTAAGGCCTCCCCATACAGCCATTTTGCTTTATTGCATTTCTTTTTCTTGGGGATGCTCTTGGTCCCTGTCTCCTGTACAATGTCATGAACCTCTGTCCATAGTTCTTTAGGCACTCTGTCTATCAGATTTAATACCTTAAATCTATTTCTCACTTCCACTGTATAGTCACAAAGGATTTGATTTAGGTCAAACCTAAATGGTCTAGTGGTTTTCCCTATGTTCTTCAATTTAAGTCTGAATTTGGCAATAAGAAGTTCATGATCTGAGCCACAGTCAGCTTCCGGTCTTGCTTTTGCTGCCTGTATAGAGCTTCTCCATCTTTGGCTGCAAAGAATGTAATCAATTTGATTTTGGTATTGACCATCTGGTGGTGTCCATGTGTAGAGTCTCCTCTTGTGTTGCTGGAAGACGGTGTTTGCTATGACCAGTGTGTTCTCTTGGCAAAACTCTATTAGCCTTTGCCTTGCTTCATTCTGTACTCCAAGGCCAAATTTGCCTGTTACTCCAGGTGTTTCTTGACTTACTACTTTTGCATTCCAGTCCCCTCTAATGAAAAGGACATATATTTTGGGTGTTAGCTCCAGAAGGTCTTGTAGGTCTTCATGGAACCGTTCAAATTCAGCTTCTTCACCGTTACTGGTTGGGCATAGACTTGGATTACCATGATATTGAATGGTCTGCCTTGGAGACGAACAGAGATCATTCTGTCATTTTTGAGATTGCATTCAAGTACTGCATTTTAGACTCTTTTGTTGATCATGATGGCTACTCCATTTCTTCTGAGGGATTCCTGCCCGCAGTAGTAGACATAATGGTCATTGAGTTTAATTCACCCATTACAGTCCATTTTAGTTGGCTGATTCCTAAAATGTTGATGTTGACTCTTGCCATCTCCTGTTTGATCACTTCCAATTTGCCTTGATTCATGAACCTAACATTCTAGGTTTTTATGCAATATTGCTCTTTACAGCATTGGACTTTGCTTCTATTACCAGTCACATCCACAACTGGGTGTTGTTTTTGCTTTGGCTCCATCTCTTCATTCTTTCCTGAGTTATTTCTCCACTGATCTCCAGTAGCATATTGGGCACCTACTGACCTGGGGAGTTCATCCTTCAGTTCACCCTTCATCCCTATCTTTTTGCCTTCTCATACTGTTCATGAGGTTCTCAAGACAAGAATACTGAAGTGGTTTGCCATTCCCTTCTCCAGTGGACCTCATTTTGTCAGAACTCTCCACCAAGACCCATCGTCTTGGGTGGCCCTACACAGCATGGCTCATAGTTCCATTGAGTTAGACAAAGCTGTGGTCCATGTGATCAGATTGGTTAGTTTTCTGTGATTGTGGTTTTCAGTCTATCTGCCCTCTGATGGAGAAGGATAAGAGGCTTATGGAAATTTCCTGATGGGAAAGACTGACTGAGGGGGAAACTGGGTCTTTTTCTGATGGGCAGGGCCACGCTCAATAAACCTTTAATCCAATTTTCTGTTGATAGGTGGACCTGTGTTCCCTCTCTGTTATTTACCTGGAGCCAAACTATGGTGGAGGTAATGAAGATAAAGGGGAACTCCTTCAAAAGGTCCCATGCATGTACTACTAAACTCAGTGCCCCCAACCCTGCAGCAGGCCACCACCAACCCACGCCTCCCCTGGATACTCCTGGACATTCCTCGGCAAGTCTGGGTCAGTCTCTTTTGGGGTCACTGCTCCTTTCTCCTGGGTCCTGATGCACACAAGTTTCTGTTTGTGCCCTTCCAGCACTTAGATCAGGAATAAAACTACTCATTTTGTCCTCCTGTGACTTTCTTGGTTCTTCTAAAATCATTTCACAGTGTTCCTGACATCACACTATGGTCCGGATGAATCTGGGAAACTGATAGCTAAACAGTTTCACAGAGGAACCAACTTGATCTAATGAATCCCAACTTGTGGACTACATCAGACAAACAATTATTAGTCAGGCACAATGCAAGCAGGATGGGTTTCTTCATTCTCTGAGATATTTTACTACCTGGATTTTACCCAGTTGGATTAATCAGAAAGGGAAAAAGAGAACCTCACAAATGTCAACATTATACAAGATCAAGTTCTGTAACAAAATCTTAGAGAAGTGAAGCTAGACAGTAGCTTGCATGGCCATAATCCAAATACCTATTGTTTTGTTTCTGTTTTCAGATGAGCAAATTGAGGTTCAGAGAGCTAGAATAACAAGCAAAGTCACACAGCTAACTGTATCTGAAGTGGATTCCATAGGAATTTTAGGAGGCAATTGTCTGTGCTTAAACTTACAAATCATCAGTTGGTCTTTGTTAGCATCAAATCCCATGGACAGAGGAAGCTGGAAGGCTGCAGTCCATGGGGTCACTAAGAGTCGGACACAACTGAGCAACTTCACTTTCACTTTTCACTTTCATGCTTTGGAGAAGGAAATGGCAACCCACTCCAGTGTTCTTGCCTGGAGAATCCCAGGGGTGGGGGAGCCTGGTGGGCTGCCGTCTCTGGGGTCGCACAGAGTCGGACACGACTGAAGCGACTGAGCAGCAGCAGCTTTCTCTGTTTTGGTATTGACCCACATTGCTATATTTAAGTGGCTCCCCTGCACATTTTTATTTCCAGTTTCCTTCAAGGAAACAAAAATGCTCTATATTCTTTTGGGGAGTTTACTACAGTTGGCATAGGGGGAAATGTAATTTGGTCAGAGCAGAACTTACTCTAAATTTGTGATTGTGAAGTTTGAAGATTAAAAATAAATATTCTGACTCTGGAATTTGCCCTAGACTCTGAGAACTGGCAGAAAAATTGGAACCAGGGACACCAGTGTCTGTGCAGCTGTGTAACTACAGGGTATGTGTTCAGGTAGGGGGAGCTGGCTCTTATTTTCCTAAGAATTCCTCTTTCCCTGGATGCTAGGACTGCCTCAGATTCTCTGCATTATCTCAGAACTGAGTTTACTGACCTTGCACCTCCTGAAAAGCAGAGACAGTGACAAAGTCTTTGTCAGCTGAAGTCTAGTTCAGCTGGCCTGTGGCACCTGCCTACAGGGTGTGACCTCTGACCTCTCCTGCAAAGACTTCCTAACAAGTGCAGTGCTCACCAGTTAGCCTCTGCCTAGAATCTCTGTCTGATCTTTTTCCAGGCAATGTCCATTTTTTTCTGGAGAGTGCCCTGGGAAATACAACACAATTCAAGTCATATCAGTCCTTTGCATTTAATTATAAATGTATCCCTAGATGTTCTTAAAGCTGAATGTAAAGGTGAAATCACAAGGAGGTCAGGGGTTGCTCCAGTGACCAGCAAGGTATCATTCCAAGAAGGAATAAAAAGAAAAAAAAAAAAAATGTTAAGACTGAAGGGCACAATAAATAATTCTACTATTTTCATTTATTTTTAATAATCAATAATTAAAGTAAAAATAGTAGAATAGACAGACATAAGTAGTTTTAAGAAACTAATGTCTCAGTTATATACACTTGAATCCCTGTGATTGGTTCTCTGTGTATATAACATATATCTGTTTTTGGGCGACACAGTTGAAAATTTTGCAATGTCTGAGAAAAATATATAAATTTTTTTTTTTTTTTTACTTTTTTTGTTCTTTAGGAGTTTACTACTGCTGAAGAAAAACAATAGTTTACTACTTTGGCCACCTCATGCAAAGAGTTGACTCATTGGAAAAGACTCTGATGCTGGGAGGGATTGGGGGCAGGAGGAGAAGGGAATGACCGAGGATGAGATGGCTGGATGGCATCACTGACTCGATGAATGTGAGTCTGAGTGAACTCCAGGAGATGGTGATGGACAGGGAGGCCTGGCTGGCTGCGATTCATGGGGTCGCAAAGAGTCGGACATGACTGAGCGACTGAACTGAACTGAACGGTTACCTAGTGACAGATTAAGATAATCAAATGAGACTAAATTATCAAAATCTCCTAACTATTGTAGCCAGATATACAAAACTATTAGAAGCCCTGCAGATTAACTAAGTATTCTTAAATCAGTTATGCACAGGGGAATTAGGGTAAAGGTTTATATTAATGTGATTCAAGCATTTGGTATCATTGATTTTCTTAAAGACAGATACATCTGTATATTGAGTTATACATATCATATATAGGTTAACCTCAGAAGCTTTCCCTATTTAAGAATTACCACTTCAACTTCTCTTATCTCTGCATTGAAATAGCACCTTGTTTAATTCAGTTGACTGCAATGGCCTCCCAGTTAACTCGAAGTCAAAGCCAAAGTCCCTCCGGTGGCTTACAAAATCCAGCATAAACTGGTCCCCTGTAACCTTTCACACATCTTCTCTCACTACCGCCCTGGATCACTCTGATCTAGGCATACTGGTCAACTTGTTGTCCCTTGAATATACCACGTATGCTCCCACCCTAGAGCTTTTATTCTAACTGTATCTACTTCAGGAATTCTACTTCTACAAACGCTCTCTTGAACCAAAAGCAAACAAGGATACTTCAAGAACAGAAAATTACAATATCCCTAAAGATTACAGATGCGAAAGTCCTTAACAACATTTGATTTTCATAAACAAAAGAATGACTGAATAAATTTTATGTATCATTTATGGTATGTTTTGACTTTTTATAATGAATGTGTTATTTTGGAAATTTTTCCCAAAGTCAATAAAAAGTGCATCTTAAAGAGAAAGAAATATAGACAAGTATGTCTGTGTATGTGTGTGGGACAGTAGAGAAGGATTCACTTATATCATTAAACCACTAATAACCTTTAACACCTTAGCTTGGTTTCATATCACTGCATTCATTGTGTTAATATACGAGAGTCTGATAACATTTGGATGACTTCCCACTTTTCACTTGAATAAATACTTTGAACAAAACTCCTGCTTTCAGGGAACTTTCATACTGGTGAATGGAAGCAGATGATAAACAGGAAAATAAATACCGTATTAAGAAATGATGCATATTATAAAGAAAAATGAGACAATTTAGAGGTGAGGAGAATGATCGGCAGAGGTAGAGTGGTGGGAAGTCACAGTTTCATCCAGGATAGTCATGATACAGATGCTCAAAGATTTTTATAAGTGACATCAAAGCAGAGACCTGAAGGGAGCAATGAATCAAGGCGTGAGGATACTGTGGGAAGAGCCTCCCAGGCAAATGGAAAAGAAAATCCTAAGGCATCAGCATGGCATCGGGTGCCTATTTTTTCAGGGGTCTGCCAACACTGGGTGTTTGCAGTTTGACCAGTCTGTTAGCTATATCTAAGTTTTAATGGGCTTCCCTGGTAGCTCAGCTAGTAAAAAATTTGCTTGCAATGAGGGAGACTTGGGTTCGAACCCTGGGTTGGAAAGAGCCCCTGGAGAAGGGAACAGCTACCCGCTCCAGTGTTCTTGCCTGGAGAATTCCATGGACAGAGGTCTTATTTGCCTTCCTCTTTAATTTTCATTTGAAGTATTGAGCCGAAACTTAGAAAATTTCCCCCAAAATAAAAATAAATAAACAAACAGGGCTTCCCTGGCGGTCCAGTCTTTGAGAGCATGCCTGCCAATGCAGGGAACAAGGGTTCAACCCCATGTCTGGGAGAATTCCACATGCCCATGCCGCAAGGCAGGTGAGCCCAAGCACCACAACTACTGAGCCTGCTCTCCAGAGCCCATGAGTCACAAGTACTGAAGCCAGTGCGACTAGAAGCAGTGCTCCACAACAAGAAGAGTCACCGCAGTGAGAAGCCCAGCACTACAAGGAAGAGTAGGCCCTGCTCACTGCAACTAGAGAAAAGCCTATACACAACAATGAAGACCTGGCGCTGCTGCTGCTAAGTCACTTCAGTCGTGTCCGACTCTGTGTGACCCCATAGACGGTAGCCCACCAGGCTCCCCCGTCCCTGGGATTCTCCAGGCAAGAACACTGGAGTGGGTTGCCATTTCCTTCTCCAATGCATGAAAGTGAAAAGTGAAAGTGAAGTCGCTCAGTCGTGTCCGACTCAGCGACCCCATGGACTGCAGCCCACCAGGCTCCTCTGTCCATGGGATTTTCCAGGCAAGAGTACTGGAGTGGGGTGCCATTGCCTTCTCCGGAAGACCTGGCGCAGCCAAACCTAAAAACATAGATAAGACTTGGAAAATTTTCTAGATATTTTTCTTTACTGGAAAAGGCAATAAATTCACTAAACGATCAAACATGCACACAACAAAATAGAAAAAGATTATGAACAACTTTCCTAGATACATTTTGTTTTCTTTAAAAATAAAAGTACTAATATGTATCTGCAGTGCTAAGAACCATGTGTGTGGTACATTTCGTCCAGAGAAGAAGCTGAAAATATTTAGTACTTATTGATTATTTATCACATGTCAAGTGCTGCTCTAAACCTGCAGTCAGATAAGGTAGCCACTAGCGATACATATTAATAACTATTTAAATACAATTAAATTAAATTAAAATATGAATTCAGTTACACAGATAGATTAGCCACATTTTAAGTGTTCAATAACTGCATGTAGCTAATGGCTAAAATATAGAGCAATTTCGTCATCACAGAAAGGTCTAGAGTAACCATTTAAATTCTTTCAACATCCATAAAGCATAGTTATTAGTTTTATTCTTAGTTTATAGATGAGAAAAATGAGCCAGAGAAGTTAAATGACTTGCTCAATAACTATTACACACCCAGGGGAATTTAGACAATTAATCTACCTATCTTTCTCCAGAAATAAAGTAAGCCAATACCCAAACACTTTTACTGAATTTTACATGCACATAGGAATTTTACCACCATAAAAGAGTAGTTAGAGCTTCTCAAATATGATACAAAATCACCTTCTAACATTGCTTCATGCTGTTTCAACTCCAATCTTGAAAAACACAAATATGCAGTGGAATGTTGTCTAATAAATGGAAGAGGTGAGGATGCTTAATCATGTATTATACTATGGCAGTAACTGGAGATTAATGTGGTTTAGAACAGATTTAGAATAGATAGACTGCAATGTAACGAAAATGTTACTTTGCAGATAGACTTAGGATCTGATTTTAGTATGCAGCAGTGAGGAAAAGGTATTCCATAGGGTAAGAATGCAGGGAAGGCTGGACCATAAGGAGTCGGACATGGCTATCATACAATATGGGTGAAATGAAGTAGTGAGAAATGAGCTCAAACTTGATTAGACATGACACATGGTGGATCTGGAATGTATGAAGCAGATACTGTTGAGCTACCTCCCTCATCTGCATGATTCAGTGATATTAATCCTATCCTCACCCCCAAGGCTAATAACCCTGCTGCTGCTAAGTCGCTTCAGTCATGTCCGACTCTGTGTGACCCCATAGACGGCAGCCCACCAGGCTCCCCCGTCCCTGGGATTCTCCAGGCAAGAACACTGGAGTGAGTTGCCATTTCCTTCTCCAATGCATGAAAGTGAAAAGCGAAAGTGAAGTCGCTCAGTGTCTGACTCTTAGTGACCCCCTGGTAGACTGCAGCCCACCAGGCTCCTCCGTCCATGGGAGTTTCCAGGCAAGAGTACTGGAGTGGGGTGCCATTGCCTTCTCCACATAGTAACCCTATCCTCCTTTAATTAGGAGTCCATTTAGAAGAAGCACACAGCCCATCAGATGAAAGGGTTGTCTGCTTATGTGCCTGCTAGCAAACGTCACTTTGCTCTTATGCTTTAGAAATCGTCCCTCTATTTTCAGTGTTGGTTCTACCTGTGATTCTTGAAACTTATATAGCTGTCTTGTCATCAACCTTTAGACGAAGCAAACAAGAGGAAAAATATGGAGCCAAAATAATTGCTTAGGAACAAAGATTGAAATCTATCTCTGAATTACTTAATACTTGAGATATAATAAATCCTTGTATAGCTTAGTCCATTTAAATTGGATTTTGTATATTTTGCAAGTCAAATCATTTTAATACACCAAGGCAAAGGCATTTGGACTTACTCATAATAGAGTAGACATTGAGGAACCACAGAATTTAACAAGTAAAAGATGAATGGGAGATTCATCCAACATAGCATGTGGGGTGGATTCAGGTAGGGGGGAAGTGGTTAGGAGAAGTTAGTTTATAGACTGTCTAGGTAAGAGGTAATGCAATTCTAAACCAGGATGGCAGCATGAGACAGAAAGCTTTGAATATATACGAAACAATGTTAAAACAAAAGTGGACCAGCAAGAATATCTACAGGTGGTGGGGGGAGAGCCAATAAAGGAAGGAAGAGGAAACAATAGTTATACTCTAAAATAAATGCGTCTTGCTCATTTCTCAATTCTCTGAACTCCCAATTTCTCCAAAATGGACTGTCAGGAACCATAATTTATGTGGATTTTTGGAGAAGCATACTACAAATTGGACCACCCAGTGGCACTTTGCTGCAGCCAGCCCAATAAAGTGTCTTCACATTTCCCTCCTGCCCTGTTCCTCTAGGATTATACCCTCTAATAAAGCAGGAATACCCAAGCTTTAGCCTCAGGCTCTGCTTTCAGGGGGAACTCAAAGCCAAGACACTGTCCTAAAATGAAGATTGGATCAAATAATACTAAATTACCTTCCACATTTAAAATTCTGTGATTCTAATAAACAAAATAATATACTCTCTAAAAGCACGTGCTGCACAGAGGAGGTAAGGTGATTTCCTCTCTCAGTAATGCTGTTCAAAGTGAAAGCCTATTTTTACAGAACAACACAGGACCTCCCAAGTCCCTCTGTTTCACTGATATTTTCTTGAGTTTAATATTTCTTTATTTCCCTGTATGGTTTCAGTATGTCTGCCCTCTGATGCCCTCTTGCAATACCTACCATCTTACTTGGGTTTCTCTTACCTTGGGTGTGGGGTATCTCTTCACGGCTGCTTCAGCAATGCACTCAATCTGCCAGCAAATTTGGAAAACTCAGCAGTGGCCACAGGACTGGAAAAGGTCAGTTTTCTTTCCAATTCCAAAGAAAGGCAATGCCAAAGAATGCTCCAACTACCGCACAATTGCACTCATCTCACATGCTAGTAAAGTAATGCTCAAAATCCTCCAAGCCAGGCTTCAGCAATACGTGAACCGTGAACTCCCTGATGTTCAAGCTGGCTTTAGAAAAGGCAGAGGAACCTGAGATCAAACTGCCAACATCCGCTGGATCATGCAAAAAGCAAGAGGGTTCCAGAAAAACATCTACTTCTGCTTTATTGACTATGCCAAAGTCTTTGACTGTGTGGATCACAATAAACTGTGGAAAATTCTGAAAGAGATGGGAATACCAGACCACCTAACCTGCCTCTTGAGAAATCTGTATGCAGGTCAGGAAGCAACAGTTAGGACTGGACATGGAACAACAGACTGGTTCCAAATAGGAAAAGGAGTGCGTCAAGGCTGTATATTGTCACCCTGCTTATTTAACTTATATGCAGAGTACATCATGAGAAACGCTGGACTGGAAGAAACACAAGCTGGAATCAAGATTGCTGGGAGAAATATCAATAACCTCAGATATGCAGATGANAATGTGAAGTCAAGTGGGCCTTAGAACTGTCTCTTATACACATCTAAGCAACAGTTAGGACTGGACATGGAACAACAGACTGGTTCCAAATAGGAAAAGGAGTACGTCAAGGCTGTATATTGTCACCCTGCTTATTTAACTTATATGCAGAGTACATCATGAGAAACGCTCGACTGGAAGAAACTCAAGCTGGAAAAGATTTCCGGGAGAAATCCTCCAACATAGTGTTGGTCAAATGTTGGGTTGTGATTCATTAGTGGTGTATGAAATTCATTTAGTCATGACAAGTATGGTTTAAGAAATGAAATAGAAAAAAAATATAGAAATGTATCTTTCCTAGTTATAGTAAATATTTCATGAAATTCCTTTCAAGGTAGATAAATATATAGATAGTGGATTTGTACTGAGACTCAATGAAAGTTAAATGTATTTATTATTATGGGTATCAGTACAAAGAAAAGATTGTAAACAAGTTTCTGTACAATCTTAAAGAAGGGTATTTGGAGGTTAGAATCTCTGACTTATTATAAATGTAGTTAACCCTTGAACTGCACAGATTTGAATGGCACGGGCCGACTTACATGTATATTGTTTCAATAAATATGTGCTGTAATACTACATGTTCCACAGTTGGTTAATATTGTGGATATAGAGGACTAACTGTAAAGTTATGCATAGATTTTTGACTGTTCAGCCCTAACAGAAGTTGGTCAAAGGTCAACTGTATGAAATATTTATCTGCTGCATCCTCTTCCCTGGATGCTCAACAACTGATCCTGTTCCCTGGATGCTCAAAGGATTCTTTCTCTATTTTGAGGGTCATTGATTTTTCCTATAATATCATGTACTCTTGGTCTCTATATTCAAGTCTTTATTTCTTTGGGTTTTTTTGTAACTATATCTCTGAATTTGTTTTATTTGATTGGATTCTCCTTTTAACAAATATCTATAATGTGTACATTGTCTGTCCTTTGTTTTATAAAGCTATTATCTCCTTAATCATTTTCAAATTTTTATTAATTAATGATTATTTGCTCTTCATTCCTGTTTCTATCCTCCATGTCTCTTATTGTTTTTGCATGAGTGACTAATCTTCCTTCTACTGACTCTTTTTGGATGTTTTCATTTCTTGGATGTTTTAATTTCTCTCTTCCATTTTACTTTGGGCCTCTGTCAATTCATGTTTCATCATCTTCTGTTGCTGTGCCATGTTTTCCTGTGCTCTCAGATGTCTGTTGTCCACAGGTTCATTGTTCTACTAAATTTTGTTTGAATGTATTGTGTTATATTTTTCATAATTTTCATCTGCTTCCGTTCAGTTCAGTCACTCAGTCGTATCTGACTCTTTGCAACCCCATGAATTGCAGCATGCCAGGCCTCCCTGTCCATCACCAACTCCCAGAGTTCACTAAGACTCATGTCCATCAAGTCCATGATGCCATCCAGCCATCTCATCCTCAGTCGTCCCCTTCTCCTCCTGCCCCCAATCCCTCCCAGCATCAAAGTCTTTTCCAATGAGTCAACTCTTTGCATGAGGTGGCCAAAGTACTGGAGTTTCAGCTTTAGCATCATTCCTTCCAAAGAAATCCCAGGGTTGATCTCCTTCAGAATGGACTGGTTGGATCTCCTTGCAGTCCAAGGGACTCTCAAGAGTTTTCTCCACCACCACAGTTCAGTGAACATTTTTTCTTCCATCACGTGCTTATCTTATCCTTGTCATTTTTTGTGTATTTCACAGATCCTTTACTATTTTATTACTGTTATTACTACTATTCACATTTGAATTGAGTTTTTTTCTAGACTAAATATTTGCAGGATAGTTGTGTCTAAGGATCATTGTAGGCTAAAGAGAATTCTCTGGTTAACACAGAAGCTCCTCGCTGTCCGGAGAAAGAGCGAGTATGTGTATATATGTATATAAGTTTGTGAGAGGGAAATTGAGAACACATATTCATTTAGCCTGTATTCCTCTGTAGCCTGCAGAGATGGGTAGTCAATGCTGATTGCATTTCGGAATCTCTCTTCTCCTAGGACCTCACCAGCATACATGCTTCAGGCAAAGATAGTGATTCTATATAATTCATCACTGGCACACCTTAGAATTTGACAGATAGTTGAAAAACTACTCTTCCATGATGTTTCCATAGAAACATATCTCTGTCTTACCACAGTCCTCTGGATCCAGTTGCTTATGGCAGCCTATCCAGATATTTTGTTTGAGATTTCAAATTACTCCTAATTTCAGAGAAATTAGACTTATTTTTTTAACCTCCCAATATCCTTACCATTTAGGATGATTTCTAAAAGGATAAGAGAAAAGAAAATTCATTATTTCATTAAACTAAAAGCCAAAATCCTCTCTAACTCTATAGCACTCTAACTTTAATAATATACCTGCTACTAACACCCTCTTCCAACAACACAAGAGAAGACTCTACACGTGGACATCACCAGATGGTCAACACCGAAATCAGATTGATTATATTCTATGCAGCCAAAGATGGAGAAGCTCTATACAGTCAACAAAAACAAGGCCGGGAGCTGACTGTGGCTCAGATCATGAACTCCTTATTGCCAAATTCAGACTCAAATTGAAGAAAGTAGGGAAAACCACTAGACCATTCAGGTATGACCTAAATCAAATCCCTTATGATTATACAGTGGAAGTGAGGAATAGATTTAAGGACCTAGATCTGATAGATAGAGTGCCTGAAGAACTATGGAATGAGGTTCGTGACATTGTACGGGAGACAGGGATCAAGACCATCCCCATGGAAAAGAAATGCAAAAAAGCAAAATGGCTGTCTGGGGAGGCCTTACAAATAGCTGTGAAAAGAAGAGAGGCGAAAAGCAAAGGAG
>SJYT01034275.1:160931-208808 GCA_006410635.1 Cephalophus harveyi | reverse complement strand
GCCGCCCCTGACCTCGGACACGTGGTGTCTCCTCCCGGCCGCCACTGACCTCGGATGCAGGGTAGCTCCACCCAGCTGCCGCCCTGACCTCGGACGCCGGGTGTCTCCTCCCGGGCCGCCACTGACCTCAGCACAGGGTAGCTCCTCTCGGCCGTTCCTGCGCCGTCACAGCCTGGCACTCTAGGCTGCTGCCCCCGACCTCGGACGTGGGGCAGCTCCTCCCGGCCGCGCGTAGTGCGCCGGCCTGGCTCTCGCAGCGGACCGCTCGTAGTGCGCCGGTCTGGTATTCCCATCTCTTTAACAATTTTTCACAGTTTGTTGTGATCCACACAGTCAAAGGCTTTGGCATAGTCAATAAAGCAGAAATAGATATTTTTCTGGAACTCTCTTCCTTTTTTGATGATCCAGCAGATGTTGGCAATTTGATCTCTGGTTCCTCTGCCTTTTCTAAATTCAGCTTGAAAATCTGGAAGTTCACGGTGCACATACTGTTGAAACTTGGCTTGGAGAACTTTGAGCATTACTTTGCTAGCGTGTGAGATGAGTTCAATTGTGCAGTAGTTTGGGATTGCCTTTCTTTGGGATCGGAATGAAAACAGACTTTTGCCAGTCCTGTGGATAGTGTGGATATATACACACTGCTATATATAAAATAGATAACCATCAAGGACCTAGACTATAGCACAGGGAACTATACTTAACATTTTGTAATAAAAGACAGAGGCTTCCCTTGTGGCTCAGACGGTAAAGAATCTGTCTGCAATGTGGGAGACCCAGGTTTGAGCCTGAGTCAGGAAGATCCTCTGAAGAAAGGAATGGCAACCTACTCTGGAGTATTTTTGCCTGGAGAATTCCATGGACAGAGAAGCCTGGTAGGCTAAATAAAGGAAAAGAATCTGAAAAAGAATATCTATATATTATATATATATGTGTGTGTATATATTTATATATATTATTCCATATTGCCCTACTCTTTGCAACACCCTAGACTGTAGCCTGCCAGGTTCCTCCGTCCATAGATTCTCCAGACGAGAATGCTGGCGTGGGTGTCTGTGCCCACCTCAGGCTCGAACCCGCATCTCCTATGCCTCCTACATTGCCAGGCAGGTTCTTTACCACTAGTGCCACTGCACTGAAATACTGCCAGGCATGTGGTGAGAACTTAAGTTGCTCAGTGAATGAATTCATGAATGTAGACTTATAAACATTTGAAGATCAGCCCTTTGTCCAACTATGTCTTTAGCTAAATAAATCTCACTTCACTTTTCCAGTTTCCCAGAATTCCTCTATATCATGGTTTAGAACTTGACACACATTCTCTGCTCACGCGACTTAAGGGTATTGTGGCTTTCCATTGTTAAATGCGGAGGTGGAGTTGGAAAACAATCAAAAGAAATGTTCCTCTCATTTTTTGGAACACATGAACAAATCTAGCATTTGTTTTTGAGAGAACAAATGTTCTTTGCAAAGAATAGAAGCTGTTCCCCAAATCTTTGAAGTATGTCACTGATCTTTAACCAGTAGCCGGAGAAGCAGGAATCCTAGTGACAAACATGGGCTTTGTTGGGATGAAAGCGAATCATAAGTTTACAAAAACTGATTGGGCATTTATTTGGCTTGTGACTAATGCCTGGCAGGGACACAGAGGAGGCTCTTCACTAGCCCAGCCACATATATTTTAAGTAAAGACCCTTGTGCTCAAAGAAATTCAGTTTTTTTGCCTAGTCTTCTCTTTTGGATTAAAATAAAGCATTGCTTGAGATATAAATAATAATAAGAGTCAGGCCAAAGCAGTTCCTCTAATAGTAGAGGGAAACAGATTACTTGGGGAGATGGATTATCATTCTTTATTTTTACAGGTTTTTTTTTTTTCAATAATTCATTTAATTTGCTAGTTGTAAAACCACTGTAAAAATCAGATCAGTGTTCCTAACTGTCTCCCAATTGCTGGTTCTGGGTTTTGTGGTACAAATGTTGAAGCCAGTGTGTTTCCTGTCAATATAATAAAAAATCTTCATTACCCTGAGGGCCTACCCTAGATGCAGTATTGATGGAGTGGTTTCAGGATGCAACGAGTCTCCCATAATCCCCTTCTCTCTTAAAAACATTTCCCAGCCTACCAGCTAATACCTAAATTTCTCCTGCTAGAGTTTGATTTCCTTAACTCACTGCTGTATTTACTGAGTTGCTACTGCATCAGTCAAGTATCAGATACATGATGAGTGGGAAAGATACCAGGATACCAAATACTTGAGGGGAGAGAGAAAAGTTAGTGCCTTTGTCAGAAAAGGGACACAGCTGAAGCTATAAGAGAGAAACTTTCTCAGCCTTAAGGTTTTACAGAGGGCCAAGCTCATCCATTGGTTATAGGGATAAAATATTTTGAGGACCAAGAGTCTTTACTTAAAATGTTTGTGGCTGGCCCAGCCTAATCCGTTGGTTACAGGGATAGAAGGAGGCCCATTGTTTGAAAACCCATGGTTCCCTGAGTAGTTGTCTTGTTTTCCAGTTCAGTTCAGTAGCTCAGTCGTGTCCAACTCTTCGCAAACCCATGAATCGCAGCATGCCAGGCCTCCCTGTCCATCACCAACTCACGGAGTTCACTCAAACTCATGTCCATCGAGTCAGTGATGCCATCCAGGCATCTCATCCTCTGTCGTCCCCTTCTCCTCCTGCCCCCAATCCCTCCCAGCACCAGAGTCTTTTCCAATGAGTCAACTCTTTGCATGAGGTGGCCAAAGTACTGGAATTTCAGCTTTAGCATCATTCCTTCCAAAGAACACTCAGGGCTGATCTCCTTTAGAATGGACTGGTTGGATCTCCTTGCAGTCCAGGGGACTCTCAAGAGTCTTCTCCAAACCACAATTCAAAAGCGTCAATTCTTCAGCGCTCAGCTTTCTTCACAGTCCAACTTTTTTACCCACCTTCTAAAGGCCTTGAAGTGTGCCAGAGAGCATTGGGCCGAAGTGCTCATTTCTACCAGTAACCCTGTGAAATGGAAGTAATGTTGCTTCTTGCAAACTACCTCCGTGAAGACTGAGGTAGCTCCCTGCACTCCTTCAGCAAGCAGGCTTAGAGGAGCCCCATTCAAGCAAAGTCGTGTGCAGAATTCCAGGGCACAAGGCAGAGAAGAGCTGAGCTGCTCTGGAGCCCCACCTGCGAGCCTCTCCTCTGAGCCCTGAAGAGGCTCTGCATGTGATGCTGGCCCCTGGCGCATGATGCTGACTACAGAGCACTAGGGTGGTTGTCACAGTGTTGTTCTCCATCCATGGAAACAGGCAATTTAAGGTTATCTTCAAGTGCACAGACTCAGGAGTCAGATAGCCTAGTCAGATACTGAGTCCTGACTTTGTCAGTAACAAGTAAGGAAAATGCAGAAGCAACTTAACTGCAGTAGGCCTCACTTTCCTCATTTGCAAAATGGGAAAACATTCAGTTTAGGAGGGCTTCACAGGGCTTCCCTTGTGGCTCAGCTGGTAAAGAATCCGCCTGCAATGTGGGAGACCTGGGTTCGATCCCTGGGTTGGGAATATCCCCTGGATATGGGAAAGGCTACCCACTCCAGTATTCCGGGCTGGAGAATTCCATGGGCTATATAGTACATGGGTGGAGAAGGAAATGGCAACCCACTCCAGTGTTCTTGCCTGGAGAATCCCTGGGACGGGGGAGCCTGGTGGGCTGCCGTCTATGGGGTCGCACAGAGTCGGACACGACTGAAGCGACTTAGCAGCAGCAGCAGCAGCATAGTACATGGGGTAACAAAGAGTTGGATACGACTGAGCGACTTTCACTTTCACTTTCACCAAGTACAGAGTAAGCCCTCAGTAGAGTAGTTGTTGTTTTAAAGATAAACTAAACTCAGTCTCAAATTAGGAATTTGGGATCAATCTATGCACACTACTATATAGAAAACAGGTAAACAACAAGGACCTAATGTATACAACAGGGGAACTCTGCTCAATATTTTGTAATAATCTATAATGGAAAAGAATCTGAAAAAATATTTATGTATATATTTTTGTTGTTGTTCAGTCACTAAGTAGTGTCTGACTCTGCGACCCCATGGACTGCAGCACTCCAGGCTTCCCGGTCCTTCACTATCTCCCAGAGCTTGCTCGAGTTCATGTCCATTGAGTTCATGATCCCATCCAACCATCTCATCCTCTGCTGCCCTCTTCTCCTTTTGCTTTCAATCTTTACCAGCGTCGCATCCGGGTCTCCTCAATGAATCCGCTCTTTGCATCAGGTGGCCAAAGTATTAGAGCTTCAGCTTCATCATCAGTCCTTCCAATGAATATTCAGGGTTGATTTTCTTTAGAATTGACTGGTTTGATCTCCTTGCAGTGCAAGGGACTCTCAAGAGTCTTCTCCAGCACCACAATTCAAAAGCATCAATTCTTTGGTGCTAAGAATGGTCCAACATTTTGGCTTTTTTATGTTCCAACACTCACATCTGTACATGACTACTGAAAAAAAATACGTATATGTATATATATATACACATATAAAACTGAATCACTTTACTATATACTTGAAACTAACACAATGTTATAAATTAACTATACTTCAGTTGAAAAAAAGAATACCTCAGTCCCAATTGATACAGAATTCTTCAATTTTAGGGGAGAGAAAAATTAGTAGATTTAAAAAAGGATGAAAACTGTGAAGGTCTAGCCATCACTGAATTACTTTTCTTCCACTCTCAACCTCTGTCATAAAGACTAGTTCTATCCCAAACTATGTATGGGTAGTGATTGTGGCCCTTGTTTGCTATAGACAATAAAGTTGCTTTCATATGATGATGCAAATGTGGATTTCAGGGATGCTAATGTTCTAATGAGCCAGAAGTTAATGAACAGGAAACTGAGCAAGAATGGGGCGAACCACTTGGCACCAGGGATGGTTTCAGGGCAGGAAGTACAGAAAGGAGGAAGTGATTCAGAAGAACACAAGGGTGGGCTGGATGCGGGGCTGCTTCTGGACTAGCTGAGATCGGACTTGACTGCGAGCTGAAGGAAAAACACAAGTACACTTTCTACTCCTTGCCCCAAGAAATCAAGCTCAAGATGAAATACCCAAGAGCTTTCCAATTGCACAAAGGGTCTGAATGGCATTTGTGTGAACCCTTGACTGTATCTCTTTTGTTCTGTTTACCCTTGGTTTAAACATATTAGTTCTGTTACCCAGAGAGATGGCAGATTTCTTCATGGTGGGGGCCATGTCTTCTATATTTTATCCCTCTCCCAAAGTGTCACCACCTAGCAGATATATTTGTATAAGAGGAGCAAAGTACAGGAAGCCACTTTAGATACTGTAAACAAGGGAATGTATTAGAAGAGCTGGAGCTCCAAAAAGAGGGAGCAGGGAGAGAGAGAGAGACAGAGGTGGTGGGGTGGTGTTGGAGGAGCAAAAAGCAAGAAGAGGTGACTCCTAAGGTCAGAAGTAGCTAACCTGCCTGGGCTGGAGCCCATGAACTTGATCTTGCTGCTGCAGGTGGGTTGAGACACTTGACATTGGTTCTACTCAAGAAGTGTTCTCTCTACCAGAGTTGGAACCCATAAGAAAGCCCTGGGCCTTTTGAGGCTGCTGGAGTCCAGAATTGTGCCAGTCCTATTGCTGCTTCAGCAGCTGCCATCAGCTGCCTCATTCTGAATCAGAAGAAATCATCTTCTGTCTCTGTTATGCTTCAGTATTGCCCACAAGTGCCACCAGTAAGGAAAACCCAATGGAAAGACAGTTGGTCAAGGAGCATGGAAATGCAGTTTGCAGAGACCGAGCAGGACAAAGTGTAACGGGGCAGGTGTGGGGCTGAAAGACAGCCAATGGATCATTAGCACACTTGTCGT
Organism: Cephalophus harveyi; assembly: GCA_006410635.1. Taxonomy (NCBI): domain Eukaryota; kingdom Metazoa; phylum Chordata; class Mammalia; order Artiodactyla; family Bovidae; genus Cephalophus; species Cephalophus harveyi. Next base: position 202,962 of record SJYT01034275.1, on the reverse strand, counting down.
GATGGAAACACCACTCAATTTAATAGCAGAAGACCTGAAATCAAGCCCATCTCTAACACTCAGTGGTCATGTGATCTTGTGTAAAATACAGGTTCAGTATTTTGCACCTCTCTGTGCCTCAGATTTTTTGCTTGTAAAATGAATAATAATAGTACTGCCTCACTGTGTTGCTGGGAGGGCTAAATGAGATAATGCATATGGATACCATTTAGAAATGATCAAGATCTTTGTGAATATTAGGTACCTCACACAGACCTGTTAGTTATCAAATTCACTGTTTATGAGGTAATCATTAAGGACATTTTTATAAACTAGAAAAGATTTCTACTAGTCTGGCAATTTGCTGCCTGCATGTAGATTTCCTTTATGATACTGAACAATTACTAAATGGGGGGAGATGTGAGATCAGTGGTACTTGTCAATTTAGCAGATTAAAAAAATTCAGCAATTCTCGTTTGATGGGTCGCATCCAAAGATAAGCAGCTGAGCCCTCTTAGCAGCAGGAAGGAAGGGCAGCAAGCCTTGGGTTACACAAATGAACTTATTAAGGGGATTTATAAAGCCATCTAGTTAATCAGAAAGGAGGGGAGTGAAAAGAGCCTTTCTTAGCCAAGCCAGGATCACCCGCTGGACAATTAGAAGCACAGTTTTCATTAGACTGTTGTAGTCCTCAGTTGGGGTCAGCCCTGTGAGCTAGGATACAGCTGGCGGGTGGAGACAGTCCGGCTGTAATTAATCACAAGGGGCTGGAAACCAAGGATGAGGCGTTCACACCCTTTGATTTCGAATGGCCCCTGTTCCACCGCATTGACCTGCGGTGCCTATATTGACCTCTGTTAGATTTCTGTGAATTGTGGCATGTTAGGGCCTCACTTACAAGTTGCCAGTGGAGTTGTTTAGGTAGTCCATTGATTTTAGCCTTGACGGGATGAAGACTGGGTTAAATTTCTTTAAGATGTTAGAGTAAAATGCTAAGTCAACCAGTGTAGGAGGTTAATGGATTTAGCTATTAATGTGTTTTACACCAGTAATATCAACAACAGCTAATTCTTTTGTGTCAGATGCTTTCTCTGTGTCAGATACTGTTCTAAGCACTATACTAACTCACTTAAACTTCGTAATAACGCTACGAGGTAGGAACTGTGGTGCCCATTTTTATAGATGAGTAAAAATGGCATATAGATCTAAAGGACCTTGTGTAGGTCACACTAAGTGGTGGACTCAGCTTTGAACCCAGATGAGGCTGGTTCCAGTGCATTAATATTTTCTTAACCATTAGAAGGTACTATCTCTTGAAAAATGGAAACTTCTTTCATGTCCCTAATTGTTTGGTGATTGTTCATTGAAGTGAATGTGTCATGTTTAACAACACCCATTTCTGTGAATAAATCACTCTCGTGAATTAGTGATCAGTTTTCCAGGACTCAAATTGCATCAGCATTTTAAGATTGTTCTTTCTGATGTTATTATTTTAGTATTCTAACTTACTGAGAACTAAAGTTCCTAAACTATTTCTTCACAAATAAAAAAATGTGTTACATAAAAGGACCAGAATAGGCATCTGGTGCCAAGAAAAACTTGGACACGTGTTTTTCAGGTAAGGAACCAGTGCCAAGGAGACCCATACTTGGTAGCAGCTCAGGGTCTAGACAGCATGTAGCCTTGGATACCATCTTTAGCCCCAGATTCTTGGGGCTACGCAGAACTTTTAAATGAGTAAAACAGTTGACTTTTATATAAAAAATTTTATTTCTGCCTTTAAAAATCAGGTGGTCTGGCAACACTGGGTATGTATTTCCCTGACAACAGTCTACTGGAGTTGGTAACAGTAGGCTCTCAGCTGCCCAGAAAGCAGGGCCTGAGTCTCTGTTCCTTTGCTGGGCAGATTCACTCTTTAGCTACTTGGCCCCATTAAGCATTTAGTTTGAGACGATTAGTTTGGAACAAAGATGTCCTGATTCCACTCATCTTCTTTTTACAGAACTACATGGATCTTTCAGAAGATAAATTATAGCCATTTACTATTCAGATACTTTTAAAAAATATTTTTAGTTTAAGATTATAATCAGGTTTCAGTTCCTCTTATGTGGTGAAAAGTTGTGTCCCTTCATTTCCTCCCACCCCCTCCTTTCCTCTTTAAAAATGTGTAATGATGCATTAGTTTCTTGCAAGGTCAAAAGGAACTTTGATTATTGTCCTCATTTATACCAAATAAATAGATAAATATATAACAAATACATTTAAAAACTGGTGGTACACTGAAGAAGATATGATGATGACAAACATATGAAAAGATGCTTCACATCTTGTCATCAAGAAAATGCAAATTAAAACAAAATAATTGCATGGACCATATACCCCAAATAGACAAAGCAATCTCAAGAAGGAAGAACAAAGCTGGAGGCATCACACTTCCTACTTTCAAACTATATTATGAAGATCTAGGAATCAATCAGTATGATATGGATCAGTGGAACAGAATAGAGAGCCCAGAAATAAATCCATGCATGTATGGTCAATTAATTTACAACAAAGGAGCCAAAAATATACATGGGGAAATGACAGTCTCTTCAACAAATGATGTTGGGAAAACTGGACCACTATGTTACACACACACACACACACACAGAGGAATATCATTCAGCCATAAAAAAGAATGAAAATTTGCAACAACACAGACAAACCTTGAGTGTATTATGCTAAATACCATAATGAGACAGAGAAAGACAAATGTTGTATGATCACCCATGTAGAATCTTAAAAAGTAAATAAAATTTTAAAAGCTCATAAATACAGAGAACAGATTGGTTGCTAGAAGTGGGGGTACAGGGTAAGTGAAATAGGTGAAGGGAATCAAAGGTACAAAATTCCAGTTAAAGGTAAGTCATGGGAATGTTAGGTAAAACATGACAACTATAGTTAATAATACTGTATTGCATATCTGAAAAAAATGCTAAGAGATTGTAAAGGTTCTTGTTACAAGAAAAAAAAAAACTGTAACTATTGATGATCACAGATGTTAACTAGATTTATTGTGACACTGATTTGCAGTATATATATATACTTATACTGAATCATTATGTTGTACACCTGAAACTAATATAATGTATTTCACTTATACCTCAGTTGAAAAAAAGAAACCAAAAAAACCCATCAAGAGAAATAACATACCACTACACAACTATCAGAATGCCCAAACTCTGGAAAACAGAGCATCAGTTGCTCATGAGGTTGTGGAACAACAGGAACTCATACATTGCTGGTGGGCATGCAAAATGGTACAGCCACTTTGGAGGATGGTTTGGTGGTTTCTTACAAAACTAAAGCATATGCTTACTATATGATTCAGCATTTGTGCTCCTTGGTATTTACCTGAGGGAGTTGTTAACTTCTATCCACACGAAAGCCTACACTCAGATGTTTATAGAGTCTTTATTCGTAGGAGAATGGATAAATAAACTGTGGTACCTCCAGTCGATAGCATGATTCAGGGCAAAAAAGAAATGAGTTATAAAATCATGAAAAGGTATGAAGAAAACTTAAATGCATATTGCTAAGTGAAAGAAGCCAATCAGAAAAGGCTACATATTATGATTTCAAGGATTCTGGAAAAGGCAGAGCTACGGAGACAGTAAAAGGTCCTGTGGTTGCTCAAGGTTGGGATTGTAGAGAAGAGATGAATAGACAGAGCACAGAGCTTTTTTTTAGGGCAGTGAAAATACTTACTCTTTATATTTTAATGGATACATGGCATTATACATTTATCCAAACTTATAGAAGGTACAACACGGGGAATGAGCCCTAAGATAAACTATGGAAGTTGAGTGATTATGATGTATCAATGCAGGTACATCACAGGTAACAAATGTACCATCCTTGGGGGAAGGGGTGTTGATAACAGGGGAGGCTATACATGTGTGGGGGCAGAGAATACATGGAAAATCTCTGTATGTTCCTGTCAATTTTGTTTTTAACCTAAAACTGCTCTAAAAAATAAAATCTTAAACATTTTTTTTTAACCAAAACACTATTGATACTGTCACTAACCAGTCTTTGTGACCCATGTTTAACTATCAAGAAAGACACATTTGAGAAATAAACTGTCTGAAATCAGCTTATCTTTCTCTACATTGTTATGCCAATCATTAAATTGTATTAATTTCTGATTTTCTAATTATGTATCATCAGGCTTATGACTTCTGAGCATTCGCTTGCTATCTGGCTATATTTAATTCAAAAATAATTTGTATAATGAAACTAATTCTATTTTCCCTTGAGATAATGCATTTTTAATTACTGAGAAGGGAGTCAAATTAAATAATATTTATCCAAAGTAAATGTAGGAGATAATAAAATATTTCCATGGCAAGTTTAACTCAAAACACTCATGTATACCAATTAATTTGGTGTTAGATTAGAGGTATATGGAAGAAGGGGTTGCCCAGAAACACAGCTCTTTTCTTTTGATCTTGTGTATTTCATCTGCCAACAGCTGAGCAACTTGATCCTGAATCTGCCAGTTTTCTCTGTGGATCCATTGGAAATGTGGCTAATCCCAGGCGGTTTTGTTCATGCTCATGTACAGATTGCTTTCAGAAAGTGCCCAGATGTGCACAATAAGTCCAGCTTTGTAATGCCATCTATCTGGCAACAGAAGTGCTATTTGCAGTAGTTAACTATCCTTTTTACATTTGCCATGGTCCAGTAGTATTGCAGAGCTTTGTGGCATCCGGCTGCTAGTGACTGACAATCAGCAGATTCTAAAGCCTTTTCAGAACCCTGAAAGAATAGATAATGATAGTGTACAATGCTGAAATGATGAAAGGAATAATGGATACTCAAATGTTGATGCAATTCAGCTTCCTCGAAACGATTACAGTTCATTTTCTTTGATTAGTGTTGTTCAAGTTTTGACTTTAATTCTTTATTGTTTAACTTCTGGAAGATGCCATTCAGGAAAACATTACCACACGAAATCCATCAGAAATGTTTAGACAGTTGTCATCACAAAGAGTCGAAATGCCTGCTTTGTTCTCTTTTGTTGACCCTACTCTGTCCTGCACTGATGGTTGCTGATTCGACTTTTTAAGGACATAATTGATTTCTTTTTAAATGTTTGAGAGAGATGGTTTTCGGCTTTGCGATCAGATAGGAAAGGTGCTGTGCTGACAGAAAGCTGCAGAAGAGTGAGTTAAACAAAGCGGTAGTATTTTCACTTAGGACAGAGAGGGTAGGTGGTTTGTGGCTCAAGTGACCTTTGAATGTTGACCTTTGAGACTCTGGGATGAAATGGAGTCTTCAAAATTTGACAAGGTTAATGTACAAGCCTACCTGTTACCTGGAACCTTCCGAGTTTATGTTTATTGTACTGTGTGTTCAGTCGTGTCTGACTCTTTGTGACCCCATGAATTGTACCCACCAAGCTTCTCGGTCCATGGGATTTCTCAGACAGAAATACTGGAGTGGGTTGCCTTTTCCTTCTCCAGGGGATCTTCCTGAGCCAGGAATTCAACCCCCGTCTCTTGTGTCCCCTGCATTGCAACTGGATTCTTTCCCTGCTGAGCCATCAGGGAAGTCCTTATGTTTATTAACACCACCGATTTGCCCTCTTTATGGGAAATGCATCTCTTCCTCGTCCTGAGCTTCCTTTCAGGAAAGAAGGAGCTCCAAAATACCATTTTTATTTTAGTTTAGTTTAAATTACAATGGTTCTCAAACTTCATTGTGTATCAGCATCACCAAGAGTTTATTGCTATACTGATTTTTCCCACCTTTAGAGCTTCTGGCCCAGTGAGGCTGTGGATTATTCACGAGAACTTGCTTTTCTAACCAGATCTCAGCTCATGCTGGTGGTCTGGAGGCCACACTTAGAGAACCACTGAGTTAGAAGAATTTTACTACAACAGGTCAAAATCCCTGCTAGTGAAGAATTCCCAGGTAAGACTCTGAAGTCTTAATTTCTGTGACTTAGCTGTTGATGCAGGTTAATTCAGCAGTCATTTCTTGAGTGCCTGCTATGTGTTTGGGCCTGACTGACACTGCTAGTCCTAAGAGGAGAAACAAAGATAAGTCAGACAAAGACTTTACAAACATCTGCCAGGTACCTAAATAACTGCCCTGAGAGGCTGAGAATCTGTACTTTTTCTGTTTATTGTTGGCAGTATATGTATAATTTTAAATGGAAAGCCAAATTTCTTTAATTGTGAAGTGAAGTGACATGAAGTCGCTCAGTCGTGTCCGACTCTTTGTGACCCCGTGGACTGTAGCCCACCAGGCTCCTCCATCCATGGGATTCTCTAGGCAAGAGTACTGGAGTAGGGTGCCACTGCCTTCTCCAAGGAATCTTCCCAACCCCCGGGATCGAACCCAGGTCTCCTGCATTGCAGGCAGACGCTTTAACCTCTGAGCCACCAGGGAAGTTTTAATTGTACTATTCCAATATTTCCAGTGGTAATTCTGCATTTTTATTTCAAACAGAAGATTATGTCATGTAAACACCCTAAGTCCTAGATAACTTATCTCAGGGAAGTCCTGCCCCAATTCACTATAGGTGCTATTCCTGTTACCAAACCGACCTTGCCAGACACGCAGCAAAGCCAGTCTCCCGACACCGCATTATGGTGAAGGAAATACAGCAGTTATTGTAAGGCATCCAACGTGGGGCCAAGCAAGGATAACAGGCAGCTTATACTCAAAACCCCCAGACTCCTCAGTGCTTTTCAGAGAAGGGGTTTAAAAAGGGAGGTTAGGAGCAGGCATTGCAGGGTGCTTGAGCAGCTCAAGTACAATTCTGCAATTGGTGCAGTTTAACAACTGGCTTATGTGGTGTCACAATTGCAGGCATGCTGGGCATTCTGGACACATGCTTAGTTGATTCAGAGATCACGCCAAGTCATTGGACATTTACACATGGGAAATGTATGTGTCTGCATGCATGTGTCAATGTATGCAGTTGGAACCTGGTATCTGGTATCTGCAGAGACTGTCCAGCCATAAAATGTTATCACCTAACATGGGCAGGTAACCGAGCGATTCACAGGGGTCAGCATGATCAGTCCATAGACTCCAGCTGTTTATGACCTTCATGTAATCAGCTTCTCCCCCTTGATAGGGGTTTTAAGTGTCTGCAAAACAACCCAAAGATGCAACTCCTCGGAGTGTTATCTATGGCCCTTGAAGAGGAAATAAAAGTCCTTGACTTTACTCATGGCTAAACAGTTATTAATTTGTTTTGCTTGACTATTGTCCTCTGTTTCTCCATTTTCTCACCTCTCTGATTAAATTTACTCTTTGCAATCCAGGGAAGGGCCAAGAAGACCAAGGCTTTTCTGCAAACAAGAGGCAGAGGACACGGAGGTGGGTGTCTTCTTCAGGAAGCCCCCTCAGTGTCCTGGGATTTCATTCCAAGCAGGCTTACCTTCACCATATCTCATATTGTCTCCCTCCACAATAGAAATGGAGAAAAACCATTACAAGCAATAACAGAGACCTTCTTGCCTGGAGAATCCCAGGGACGGGGGAGCCCGGTGGGCTGCTGTCTATGGGGTCGCATAAAGCTGGACACGACTGAAGTGACTTAGCAGCAGCAGCAAGGTCTAAATATAAGCCTTCTCCTCCCAAAGAAAGCAAGTTACATTTTTATCAAAATCAGTAGTGATGGCCCATATGGTGAGTTATATAGTATCTTCATGGAAAGGGGAAACACTTTCCCAAATGTTCTTAGAAAGACTCATAGAGAACTCTCCCTGGCTCCTGCTGATGGCTAGTTGATCCTGAGAATCATTTAGAGTGTGGACAGGTTCTAATGTAGTTTAAATTGCCTACTAAACTGAGAAAGGATTCATGTCTCCAATAAGTCATGCTATTAAAGATAAATAGGGGAATAAAGTAAATGTGTGTGTTGGTAAAGTGAGCTAAAATTAAATTTTTCTTATTGAATCTATGCAAACTGGCATTAGAGACACATTTCTATTGGCTTACTTGTGGTTCTCATAATACTATACTGATGTACATTTTTCCATGTGCTGTTGAGTAACCATTGCTAATTGTTATTCAATCACTAAGTCCTGTCTGACTCTTAGTGATCCTATGGACTGTAGCAGGTCAGGCTCCCCTGTCCTCCACTGTCTCCCAGAGTTTGCTCAAATTCTTATCCATTGAGTTGGTGATGCTATCTAACCATCTCATTCTGCGCTGCCCTCTTCTCCTTTTGCCTTCAGTCTTTCCCAGGATCAGAGTCTTTTCAGTTAGTCGGCTCTTCACATCAGGTGGCCAAAGTATTGGAGCTTCAGCATCAGTCCTTCCAATGAATATTCAGGGTTGATTTCCTTTAGGGATGACTGATTTGATCTCCTTTCAGTCCAAGGGACTCTCAAGAGTCTTCTCCAGCACCACAGTTCTAAAGCACTCAGCCTTCATTATGATCCAACTCTCACATCCATACATAACTACTAGAAAAACCATAGCTTTGACTATATGGACCTTTGTGGGCAAAGTGATGTCTCTGCTTTTTAATATGCTGTCTAGGTTTGTCTAATACACTGTCTAGGTTTGCTAATACATGCATTTAAAATTGAGAAAATATACTTAGTAGAGAGTTTGAATGAAAACCAAACTCTTATGTAGCTACAAAAACTTCTCACTTGGGATTTCTCAAGATTTAAAAACAAACAAAAAAACACCTCAATGTACTAGAACCTCACTAAATAAGATGTGCCTAAAAGTGATAAAAATGACATATTTGATTCTATAGATACCACAGTGGAGTGGAATGAGTGTGGTCCATGGAGGGACATAGATCTGATTTTGAATCATGGTCTTGCCACTGAATGGCTGTTTGTAAAATGGGAGTAATGCCTACTTCACAGGACTTGGAAGTATTAAATAAGGCATATAAAGTCTTTAGAAGAATGTTTGATATGTTATGCTTCCTTAGTGGCTCAGATGGTGAAATGATATGTTATGCCTTCCTTAGTGGCTCAGATGGTAAAGAATCTGCCTGCAGTGCAGGAGACTCTGTTCATTCCTGGGTTGGAAAGATCCCCTGAAGAAGGGACTGAGAATCTCTTGGACAGAGGAGACTGATGGGCTTGGAAGTCGATAGAATCAGAAAGAGCTGGACATGACTAAGGGACTAACACTTTCACTTGATACATACTAATCACTGAAGAAATATTTTCTCTTCCACCTCCCATCTTTCCTTTTTTTCTCTGTTTCCTTCTCCTCATCTTTTTTCCTTCCTTCTTCTTCCACTTCTTCCTCTTCCTCCTTCCCCTCCTCCCCCTTTTACTTTACTCTTCCTGTTTTATCCTTATTACTTTGTCTCAGTGAGTACTGTCCTGCTCAGAGGAACCACTTCATTGAATCTCCAGCATCATTTTCACCCGTTGAGGTTGAATTTGACTCCTGAAATGGTCTAATGTCATCAAGAACCAACATTCTACCTGTGGGGGTAAGCATGGTGAACATTACTCTAAAATAGTGATCTGTAACTAATGAAACAGCCCTTTGTGTTTTTGTATATCCTGCAAGTTTAAAGGTGTTTTTACATTTTAAAATGTTTGGAAAAAATAAAAGGATCCAATTTTCATAACATACGAGAATTTTATGAAATTCCAGTTTCGGAGTCCATAAGAAATAACGTTTTGTTGGAGCTCAGCCTCCCCCGTTTGTTGAGGATCATCTCATAGCTGCTTTTGCACAGTCTTACCAGAGTTAAGTTGTTGGAATGGAGTGGGGGGTTGTGGACTGCAAAGCCGAAAGCATTTATTCATAGAATCTGACCTTTTATGGAAGAAGTTGCTGACCTGTGTTTTAAAGGAACAGAACTTGTGTGGATTTGAATTTGGTTCTGAAGCCAGTTCTGTAAGGGGAGCTTCGTGGGAGCAGCCACGGCAGCAGGATTAGAATGAGCATTGAGCTTCCCAGGGTGGCTGTGTGGAGAGCGCTAAAGGAGCTGGATGGAGTTTTTGGTAGAACTGCCTGCACACAGAGACAAAAATCCATCTCTGCTCTTCTCATGGTATCACTAACTCCTGACGGAATTTAGTGAGCGATAATTATATACGAGGGAGTTTTGTTACCAGCCCCCTAATCTTTCAGACCGTTTATCTCTGAAGCATCCAGGGCACTAGTTTCACTGAAGCCACCCCTGTGACCACTTTCGACCTGCATTTCGGAAGATATCTAATGACAGTGTAAATCCCTCCCTTTCTCTCAATTACTCCGCTATCCCTGGGAAATCCATTGTCTCTTCTGAGCAAGCTGGGAATCTGTTGTATCTCTCTAGATGAAGAACTGATCAGCTCAAATGTCCACCTTGAAACCCACTAAAGCCTTTTTTAAAAACAGATTGAAAGCGACTGCATATTCCATGATAGTCCCCCTTGACGGAGCCAGTGCTGGCATTTGTGAATAAATGCATATTAGTTTTCAATTCAACGCAAACAGCTATTCCTGGGAGGATTACTGATAGAGTGTGTTGCTCTAAAGGAACGTAATGGGGTGACTCCAAAGGGTGGGAGGTGGTTATTTTTTTGCAGCCATGTGGAAGGCACCATGTGACCTGGTCTCCAATGACTGAACTGAGGCAGGAGACAGAGGAACAGAGCCATTAGGTGGACTTAAAGCTCAGATGGTCGAGCCAGACAAGCCGATAAATTTAATAGGTTAATGAACACCATCTGTCAGTTGCATTGACACTCCTGACTCTTCCTAGGAGCATATCTCTCTCTTCCCTCAAAGTCTCACCCCAGCCTCATGTTCACGTTGCTGCTTCAGCCATTCAGTGAACAGATGAATGAGCCCTTTTACTGCAGGACCTTGATCAGTCACTCACTTATTCAGTGGAGTGCTAATTATGTGCCAGGCGCCATGCTAAGTGCGTGAGACACAAAGCAGAACAAGAAGGGTTTCCTGCCTTCCCCTGGGAGGCGCTGACAGGCCCCCAGCAGAAACAGACTTGGAAACGAATGTTGTAAAGGATGGTGGGCTTCTAATAGATGCCCGTTTGTGTATGTGAAAAGCTCCTGCTGGGGACAGACCACGAAACGAACAGTTGCAGTTCAGTATAAGCTGCAAGTCGAGTGAGCTAGTGTAGGATCCTAAGGGCTGTCTGTGCTCAGTGGAACATCTGTACATGACCATGAGATCCCCAGGCAGCTAAGCAGCGGAGTCTCATGACCAGGATTTTGGAATGATGTTCTGTAAGCTGTGTGGAGAATGGATTGGAGGTTTATGATGCTGGAGGCAGGAGGCGTATTTATAACTCTTAGGGTACCCAGGTGGGTGGTACCACCTACAGAAGGTGAAAATTATAGAGATTCAACTGAACCTGATGTTTTCTTAAGGTGGGGCAAGAAGGAGATCGAATAACAGATGGCACACAACATCCAGCTTAGAGTCCAAGCACCAAAAGGTCATTCAAACACTGCACTTTTGGAGGATGAGAAAGGAAAACATGGGAGCAGAATTCTGGGACAAGAGATTTTTAAGAAACGTGATAGAGTTTGGGAAATGAGAGACATACAAGATGAATGGAGGAAGAGAAGTCTAAAGAGGACTGGGAAAGGTCATCAGAGAGCTAAAAAGTGAAGGACGTAGTGACTCCCTAAGGAGGGAAGCACAGAAAGGGAGGCAGCGAGTGAAAAACAGTGCCACACCCTGCAGAAAGGTCAAGTGAGACCACGGTGGAAACCACCAGTCAGTGTCCCAAGAACCTTAAACTTAGACATGCATGATCCTCCCAGAAGTAGCCCCAACCTCCTTTTCCAAATACGTTGCCTTTTTTCTTTTTACTTTTTCCAAATTGAGCTATTCTGTTTCTTATATGTATCCCTCAGTTTCCATCTCCTGCTCCTTTTCCTTCCTGGAAGGAATGCTGTAAAGTTAACAAATGCCACATTCCATTTTGTCTGAACTGGCATGGATCGCTCCATTCTTTCTGCCATGCCAGTCCTTGATCTGTACATCATTGGGCCACCGGTCACTTTCTTCCTAATATTATAGTGATTTATGTCATTGGCCTCTCTCTGCTCAGTTGCAAAGCAGACAAATCATATTTGCACAATACCTAGGGATTCAACTATTAGGTCCTTTAAAAGACATATGATTGTCTTTTGCTGATGATTTGGAATGTTAAAACCAACCCCTCTACCATTAAAACTTAGCTCTTATCAGAAACTTAATTGTGATATGAAATCAGTAAAGCCAAATTCCTTATAGTATTGTCATGTTCTTTGTTCATTTGTTATAGACAACTTTAAACTTGATTACAAAAAGCCAGTCTTTACTTAGAGAGTCGGGAACAGATGAGCATTTAGAAACACTGGTTCTTAAACTTGGCTGCATCAAGCACTTGCATGGTGAAAGAAAAAAGCTGCCAACCTTGTCAAAGCAGTAGCTAGGGTGGGCAGAGCAGCCCACAAACTGGGCAGCCATTCTAGAATGATGTTTCCTGAATTCTCTAGAGATACCCTCCCTCCTGCCTCACATTTGTCACTGGGGCTCTTTTACATGCATTTTCTGGTGGCAGATAATAACCCCTCCCTCAGCTCCTGGGTAGCCATCTGGACACCCGAGCATCCTTCCAATGGATGGAAGCATGTGGGGACCCTGGTACCAGGTTCTACCCCTGAGCTTCTGGCCATAATTGATTAGGAATGTAGTCTGGGTGTTGAGAGACTTCAGATCATCTCAGGTGGCTCTGAGGAGCAGTGGAGTTCCAGAAGCAATGGTTTTCACACTGGTTTGCATTTGAAGATTGCATCTATTACTACTGCTGATGACTTGTTCCTACATTGGAATCTGTATAGTTATAAAAGCAGAAATGTATCCTTACCAGTTAAAATATTTTCTTCTCTTTCTCCTCCACTCTGCTGCCAACCCATGAGAGAATGCTCAAGGGTTTTGGCTGACAGAGCTCCTGTCTCTACCAGAAAAAAAAAACCACCCATTTCTTTCATAAATATGCTGCTTTGGCCAGTTACCAACAAACCACCAAACCTTGAGGATAGAAAAATTCCCATAGAAATTTTTAGAAAGTTTGACCTCCTTTTCTATCATAGTAACTTGATAGAAAATACATTTGATTTTATACTGAAATTTGGAGGTGCATTCTTGTTATTCATGGTATGAAGTTGCCAGAGTAGCTTTGTTCTTAATGAGTTCCAGCTAAACAGAAATTTCTAGTAAAAATAGGTTGGTTACTATCTCAGTGTTATTTTTTTCCTAGTAATCATGTGTCCAGAAGTAAACGTATAAAAAAGATTTATTTCTTTAAAGAGAAAGAAAAGAAAATAAGAGAGAAGCACACAGGTATCAACCCATTAGCTCAGACATTAGTAAAGTCCTCCATCTACGTTCCATGGGACAAATGATTTCCTAGTTACCTTCTCTATTAAAAATCTTAATTTTGGTCATTTCCTTAGAAACAGGGTAGTAATTTCTTTTCTTCTTGTTATACTACTGCTGCTGCTGCTGCTAAGTCGCTTCAGTCGTGTCTGACTCTGTGCGACCCCATAGACGGCAGCCCACCAGGCTCCCCCATCCCTGGGATTCTGCAGGCAAGAACACTGGAGTGGGTTGCCATTTCCTTCTCCTGTTATACTAAGAAGTTTGTGTATATATCCACTCTTTAGGAAAAGTTCTGTTTGTATGTGTGTGTGGGCAGTCGCTCAGTTGTGTCCAGCTCTTGGTGACCTCATAGAAGTACTTAAAAGCACTAAATAAACCATCACACAGGACTACTTGTTTAAGATATTTGTGTAACAGTTCTGTTGAAGAAGCGCAACTGCAGTGACATCAGAACTTTAGTTTTTCCTGCAGGGGCCTAGTATTCCTGCTCTGTGGGGCCGGTTCTCCAGCTCCTATAGGAAATCTCTAGGATACAATCTAGAAATAGGTTTATCCATTCACTGTGCTCCATCAATAGTCTTCCAGACACTGAATCCTGAAACACTGTCAGATTTGTCATCATCATGTCGAGGTTAGTTTATTCATCGAAACTGCCATCTTTGGGAGTTTGGGGGAGGGTGGATACATGTATATGTGTAGCTCAGTCACTTTACTATACACCGGAAGCTATCACAGCATTGTCAGTTGGCTAAATGCCAACATATAAATAATTTTTATAATGTAAAAAAAAGGGAGTTCAGTAATACTGAGTGACTTTCCCAAAGATACATAGCTAGTTGAATGAGGATGTACTCTTTATCAGGTCCAATTGATTTATATTGAATTATGTTTAATGAGACCAACCTATAAGCACTTTCATCCTAATAAAAAATGGAAGCTCTTGCATGTTGAAAAAAAAAAGCTATCAACTTTATCAAAGCAACAGCTCGTGTGGGCAGAGCAGCTCCCAAGCTGGGCAGCCATTCTAGAATGATCTTTCCTGAGTTCTTTAGATAAACCCTTCCTCCCACCTCACATTTGCCACTGGGGCTCTTTCACATGCATTTTCTGGTGGCGGATAATAACCCCTCCCTCAGCCCCTGGGTAGCCAGCTGGACACACCAGCATCTTTCCAAATCCCTGCCAAGATCCAATTCAAATATATTCTAGCCCAGAATCTTTTGTATTCACCATCGCAAGATAACTGGCCTTTCTCTGAACCTTCACAGATGTAGTGCCATTCCTGGACCATTGATCTCTTTAGTCCTTGCATTACAGTTATTTATGGTACAATCTCCTATAACATCTCCCCTGCTCTACTCAAAGCTCCTGGAGAACTCTCATCATTCTTTGTTTTATTGTCCACAATGTAAAGGATAGAAAAAATGGTGAAAACATTAAAGATCAAGGCATTTATCAAATGTATCGTTACGTTATTGTCACATGTAATATATATGTAAACAAGTGTTATTGAAGACAGGAGGAAGTTTCTCAAGTGTTTGCTTTTGTGGATTTCATTAGGTTAAGGGGAAAAAAGTAGATTTCCATTTTTATAGTTTTTTACATATTTTTAAATGGAAACATACAATCACTTAAAGCAATTTATCAAGAATAATTTAAGTGGTTCCATGAAGTTATTATCATATTTATTGTGTTATGCCAAGGAGCAGACAGCGAATTACTTGTTTCCTTCAGTAAGGAACACATTTCTAAAGACTTCTGGGATTTTAGAAGGACAGGTTTTTCATCATTTAATTTTTAAGTATATTTAATTCTTCCATTTTAAGAGCTTTTAGTTTAATAGGCCCATTGCTTCCTTGTCTACCTTCTGTGTGTTCTTGAGGAAGATAATTCATTATTTTATTATCTTTTTGTGACCTAGTGTTAGCAGACACACCAGACTAAAAGACAGCTTATTAAATATTTATGAAATCATATTAAGGTGGCATTTGTGTCCTTTCTATAACAGCTGCTAGCTGTATCGCCAGATTCTTTATTTTATTATATAAAATACAATGACAGTGTTATTGCCATCAATCTAGTTAAAAATGGACAAGGGTCAAACTATTTCCAGGAGCACCAAAGGAACTGTATGTAGGAGTTCTGAATTAGCCTCTTCGTAAGTTTTGAGACAGTTCAATAAAAAATGTTAAGTTGAAAGACAGAGTTGTGTGTGTTCCTTATTGTTCTGAGAGTGCTCCTTTCCAACTCTGACCATTCTGAGATTTCAGTAGTTGTTTTTATTTTTTTATTTTCCATTATGGTTTATCCCACAATATTGAATATATTAATAGTTCCCTGTGCTGTACAGTAAGTAGGACCTTGTTGTTTATCCATTCTCTGTAGAAGAGGGCTTCCCAGATGGACCTCATAGTAAGGAACCTGCCTGCCAATGCAGGAGACAAAAGAGACACCGGTTCGATCCCTGGGTCGGGAAGATCCCCTGGAGGAGGGCGTGGCAACTCACTCCAGTATCCCGGCCTGGAGAACCCCATGGACAGAGGAGCCTGGTGGGCTGCAGTCCATAGGATCACAAAGAGCTGGACAGGACTGACACGAGTTAGCACGCACACACAAAATAGTTTGTGTCTGCTAAACCCAGGGTTCCAGCCCATCGCTCTCCCACCTGCTGTCCCCCTTGGCAACCACAAGCCTATTCTCTATAGTCTATTCTCTGTGAGTCTGTTTCTGTTTCCTAGGTAGGTTCATTTGTGTCCTATTTTAGATTCCACATATAAGTGATATCATTTAGCATTTGTCATTCTCTCTGATTTACTTCACTTCGTATAATAATCTCTAAATCCATCCGTGTTGCTGCAAATGAAATTATTGCATTCTTTTTTATGACTGAGTAGTCTTACATTGTGTGTGTATGTGTGTGTGTGTGTGTGTGTGTACCACATCATCTTTATCGTCTCATCTGTTGATGGACATATATGTCCAAGTCTTGGCTGTTGTAAATAGTGCTGCTGTCAATACAGGAGTGCTTGTATCTTTTTGAATTAGAGTTTTATCTGAATATACACCCCAGAGTGGGTTTGCTGGATCATATGGTAACTCTTCAACAGTTCTTTTTATAAGGGAATCTAGGCAAAACTGAATAGGATGGACTGGCAGGGTATGTTCAGGTAGTGGCATATGGACATCCCACTGATTCTTAGCAGAAAAGAGAGGCTTTTATACCACACTCTAAATGTCTCGTTTCTCCCTCACATCTGAAGTGCTGGTCTCTTCCTGCCTTCTGCAGATTGCCCTTCATCCTGGTGAAAGGAGCCAGACTTTGTTTGGATATAAAAATTTCCTAAAAACACCTAGACTTATGTTTGTGATAGTAAGTGTTGGTGCTCTCATTACAGAAGCTGGTTGAATGTGCAGCTGATCATGTGAGCTGCCTGTGTGCCCCTTCTGCCTCGGGGCTCAAATAACCCCACTTTATTTTTTTGTACATACGAATATGATTTATTACAGCCAAAGGATACAAGAACTTAACAAAGAGAAAAGGCACGTGGAATAAAGTCCAGAGGAAACCAGACACAAGTTTCCAAGAGTCTAGTCCCACTGGAGTCACACAAGATGCACTTAATTACTCCAGGAACAGATTATAACAACACATGTGAAATATTATCTCCCATGGAATCTCAGCAGAGACTCAATAGGTGGCCCCACTTAAAACCATGCTCTGCTCTGCCACGCTCTTATCCTGCTACTGTATTACAAATAAAACTCATCTCCTTTAGGAAGCATAAAAATGGTGGTGTATCAGTCTCCTTATGGGGGAGGTCACAAATCTCTCACTTGCCCAAATTACCAGAACAATTTTGTATATTTATATATATGTGTGTGTGTGTGTATATATATATCCAAATGTATTTTACATTTTAAGAATATAAGTATTTAGAAGCGTATGAAACAAACAGCAGTTGTGAAACATAAGTCAAGTTTCTATTTGATTTGTGAATGTGGACAATTTTCACGTTTTTTGAGAAGAACAGAAAACAAAATTGATAAAAACTATGATTGATCTTGAGGAAAATCCTATCATTATCACGCTCAAGAAATCAGGATCAAGCATTTTTAGCCATGCTACACTTATGCCAAGAAGCCCACCCAGATGAACCACAAATATCTGTTCTCTTACCTTACATTCTTTGTTCAAATGTTTTTCTTTATTGTTGGTATAATGTAAAGCACATAGGCATTATAAGCCGGCAGCCCTCTCTCTCTCTCCTTTTTTTTTTTTTTTTTTTGCCAAGTCAAGCAGCTTATAGGATCTTAGTTCCCTGACCAGGTATCAGTCTCAGGCCCTCAACAGTGAGGGCATGGAGTCTAATCACTGGACCACCAGGGAATTCCCAAGACAGCCCTCTTTCATGGCCTCTGCCTCTTACTCGCTGAATGACTTTGGCAAGATACTGCCACATTTCTGGCCTCAGTTTCTTCATCTGTGAAATGGAAATGTCAGTTCATAAGTCCTTTTCTGGAATCTTATGATCAGATGAGTTTCAGAGTTCAGGATTTTTAAAGAATATTTATTTATTTTACAGAGATAACACAGTGTATATACAAGGATTAGATTATATAACAGTTCCAGCAGGGTCTGGAGCAGCATTCTGTAATCAACTTAGTAATTCTGCAGTAAACATGCATAGTTACGCTTAGTGGGATAAAGTATATAAATGTGTCAGATTTGTCACCAAAACTTTTGTTTTTCAGAACTTTTGGGTAAATGAACCTGTGCCAACCCCTGCTTTGAGGATTTTTGTTCAGCAAATTATAGTTGCTTCAACAATGGTAGCTGTTGTTTTTATTTGAATTAATGGTGGGTAATGTAGACTTCATCTCTTACACAAATTGATATGTGAATAAAGGAATTCTATTCAACATACCCCTCTGAATCCCACTGGATTTTATAAAAAGTGATCACCATATTTCAGAAAATGGTGGTGAGCTTCACTCTTCAGGAAAATATTCACAAGAGGGCATCAGTGCCTTCTCAAGTAATTTTAGATCCTCGTATGTTCCTCTGCTCTGAGATGATGGATGAGCTCAGAATTATAGATTCAGAGCAGAAAATGAGATTTCCATTACCTATGCTTAAAATTAGTACCACGAAATTTTTAGCTTTCTCTTTTTTTGCCATAATTCTTACTCAAGGGGGTAAAATCCATCACTTTACTAGTTCAGCTACTGTCTGAATGCTCTAAGGTGATTGATGGGGATGTGTGCTAAATTTTGCCTGCTAGCTTATGCCTGATGGGTCCTCAGTCCGGGAGTTTTCAGCTCACTGGTGTGCAAGGGTCCATGTGAGGTGTCTCACTAGTGGTTTACTGTAATAAAGTACCAGAGTTTGTAATTTACTTAAAAAATAAATAGATGAGTATTTCAGGTTACCCTTGGATAATGTCCCTCTCACTTTCTTAGGTTCTAATATTATTTTCTTAAATGGAAGAGAAAAGGAGGGTTGTATAAGAGTGTGTCTTAAAATAATGTTATTCATCATGTTCTGGAGGAGAATTTTCTTTTGACCTTTCTTCTAGTATATCTGCCTGTTAAAGTATGTAGATTCTATTTTTCTTAATATGTGTGTTTTATGTTTTCAAAGAGTAATTAAAAATTTTTTTTTCTTTTGGTATGATTGATTTACAACTTGTGTTATTTTCTGCTGTACAGGAAGTGACTCAGTTATACAGATAAATTCTTTTTCATGTTCTTTTCCATTATGATTTGTCACAAGATGTTGAATATAGTTCCCTGTGCTACACTATAGGATCTTGTTGTTTATCCATTTTGTAGATAATAGTCTGCACCTGCTAATCCCAGACTCCCAGTCCATCCCTCCCCCTGTAACCCCTGGCAACCACAGGACTGTTTGCTATGTCTGTGAATCTGTTACTGTCTTGTAGATAAGTTCGTTTGTCTTATCCATATATATTTTAGATTCCATATGTAAATGACATCATATGGTATTTGTCTTTCTCCTTCTGGCTTCACATAGTATAATAATCCCTAGGTCCATCCATGTTGCCACACCTGGCATTGTTTCATTCTTTTTTATGACTGAATAGTATTCCATCCTTTATATGTACCACATCTTCTTTATCCATACATCTGTCAATGGCCTACTTATAATAATGTCATGTCTCGGGTATTACAGATAGTGCTGCTGTGAACATTGAGGTGCATATGTCTTTTTGAATTAGAGTTTTACCTGGATACATGCCCAGGAATGGGATTGCTGAATCATATGGTAACTCTATGTTTAGTGTCCTGAGGAGCCTCTACACCGTTTTCCATAGTGGCTGTGCCAATTAACAGTCCCACCAATAGTGAAGGAGAGTTCTCTTTGAAAGTGTAATTTTTAAAAACACTTAATGGCAGCTTCTTCATCTTTTTGTGGTAAAATGGACATAATGTTAAATTTACCATTTTAACCACTTTTAAGTGTATAGTTTTGTGGTATATGTACATACACATTGTGGTACAACCATCCTCACCATCGATCGCCAGAACTTTTGTATCTTCCCCAGCTGAAACTCTGTCCCTATTAAACACTTACCTCCCCATCCCTCACTCCCTCCAGCTCTTAGCAACCACCATTCAACTTTGTCTCTAAAAATTTGACTGCTCTAGGCATCTGGTATAAGTGGAGTCATACAGCCTTTGTCATTTTGTGACTGGCTTATATCACTTAGCAGAATGTCTTCAAGATGCATGCACGTTGCAGCATCTGTCATAATTTCTTTCCTCTTCAGGACTGAATAATTTTCCATGCTATGTAAATATACTCAGGTCGTTTATCCATTCATCCGTTGATGGACACTTGCCTTGCTCCCCTTTCTGGCCATTGTGAGTGGTGCTGCTTCGAGCATGGATGGAGAGACAATGATTTTGAATTAGTATGGTTACTACTTGTGCATTTAGAGATGGTCATATCATCTTTTTTTAGTAGGGGGATCCAACCCCACAGCATGGGGGATCTTAGTTCCCCAACCCATACCCTCTGCACTGGAAGCTCAGAGTCTTAACCACTGGACTGCTAGGAAAGTTCCCTACTCATATCATCTTAAAAATATGTCTGTTAAAATGCCAACTTGGCTATTTAAAATCTCAATAGCAGAAAGTCAGCATAAGTTACAATTTTAAATTTAAGATTTTATTGTGCAAGCTGTTGCCTACCTGTGAATTATTAGGATGTCAGCCTCTGTATGACGAGGGCTCCAGAAAGGGGATGCTTGGTCTTTTCTGACTAAGGGTCTATGCAAGAGTTTCACCAGCTAGTTTTCTTTGTGTGTCTTGGTGTCGGGTTCTAACCTCAGAACCTAGGATGTACCAGAAAAGAAAGCGATTGGTTTTCCTACTGAATTATTTTTGAGACTCAAACTGTTGCTTTTCTTATCTTGCTGAGTTTTTCCATGTGACAGTCCCTCAAGTAACCACAATATGAGAATAAGGAAAGATTTTCAAAATAAGAAAGACTATTATTTGGAAAGCTCATGATAGGTTGTGAAAATAAAAAAGGCTGTGTCTGCTAAAACATTTTGAATCCTGACCAGCACAAAGTAAAGAACCAATGTCTCTTTTCAGTTGTAAAATCAGAAAACACATTAAGTAGATTATGGTTGATTGCTGTGTCGGGAAAGCTTACTAAGATTTCCAGCACATTCCAACCCTTTTATACAGCTACAAAATTTTATTTATTCCTTCTTATTCTTTAAGTGCTTAGGTGTAATAAAGGCTGGATATTGTAGCCATGGGATGAAATAGTATCTGGGTCATATTTTCAATTTTAATATAAATTCAAATTTGCTTTCAGCCCAGTTTCTTTTATTTTCAGCTCAATTTCTCTTATGATTGGGACAGCTAGGCCTTCAATTATTTAGCTAATGAAGTGTGTTATTACTCATCACAGTTTGGTCTACTTTTGCATTCGCTATCCTTTCAGGTACATAATTGTGTCATGTTTGAGTGTATAACCTGTACGAGGCATGTCCTTTCCTTCTTATGACAACATCCAGACCACATCCGCCGTCTCACACTCCTACCCTCCACATCAGATTCTTTCTTCAGCCTGTCTGGAATAAAACAGTGATTCAAGACAGACAGGCCCCTGCTCTCAGAGAGTTTACCATCTTCTGAAGGGCAGAGGGACATTAGCAAAAATAAGCACAGAACATTTGTACAATTACAAACTGAAATCAGAGCTGTGAAGAGAAGAGAGATGTTTACAAAGGAGGTTATAGACCATAGTAGTTACACAGAACCTGGCCAAACCATATTGGAGACTGAAGCAAAAAAGGAGAAAATTAGTAATACTGATCTTGTCTTTATTTCAGCTTTTGGTATTTGTTCAAGTGGGTGTTTTGCATTAATTTGTTTTTTCAAATACTACTTTAAGATATGATTCATCTTGATTACTGTGTTTTTTGGCACCTCCTGAAATTTTGCACTGAAAGCCATTGCCTCAACTCCCTCACCCTCATCCCAGCCCTGCTCTGAAGCCAAACTACCTGAGTTCAAGTCCTGGTTTTGCCACTAACTGGCTGTGTGACATCAGCCAAGTTGCTTATACTGTGTCCCTCAGTTTCCTTATCTGTAAAAGGGGAATAATAAGAGTACTTCATAAAGTCATTATGAGGATTAAAGTAAGTTAACATTTGTAGGGCAATAGAGCAGCGCCTGGCATAAAGTGTAATTACTAAGTGTAGTAGGGAACGCCACGGCAGGACACTGGTTAGGACTCTGTTTTCACTACCGAGGGCCCAGGTTCAGTCCTTGGTCAGGAAATTAAGATTCCACGAGTCGAGTGGCATGGTCAGAAAAATTAAAAGGTAGTAAAGGAAGATGCCTCTAGACTGTTTCAAGTACTGAATGACTGATTATGAGCCGATTCGTGTCTGCATTCACCAGGCTGCCACCAGCAGGCTCCGCCCTACCACCGTTTTTGCTGAACTTACTCACAGGCTCAGGACAGTCTTATAGCTAGTGTGGTTATGTTTTTAAAATGAAAAACTTACTCATTGTGTTTCCTCTTTCCCCTTCTTATTTTTTACTCTGAAACGAGCAGGGAGATGGTGGGGCACTGTGGTCCACCGTCACCCGCAGGCAGCTGCCTGTTTGAGTCCATTTCATGGACATGGAATAATTCCTGGACTTGTTAAGTGTTTTTTTCTCCCAGTGAGGCAATGGTAGCCATCTCTGCATGATTGCAGTGTTGCTTTATGTGCTGTTGACAAGTCCAGCTTTAGATTCTTACCCTCACTTACCAACAGATTTCTTGGATAGTCTTTGCCGAGCGCCGCACACAAGTAAACAGGCTACACACAATAAAAGGGTGGTGGGGAGGGAAGGATTGGGAGTTGGGGATTGGCAAATGCAAAAAAGTATATATAGGATGGATAAACAACAAGGTCCTTCTGTATAGCACAGGAAGCTATATTTAATATCCTATAATAAATCATAGTGGAAAATATGAAAAAATATATATATTTACATATATGTGTATAACTGATTCACTGTGTTGTACAGCAGAAATTAACACAATATTGCAAACCAACTCCACTTCAATAAAATTTAAATAAATAAATAAGCAGACCAGTCCCTTGTCAGGATCCCCTCTTGGAAAATCCACTGCTTCTTTTCCTATCTTTGGGGAAATTCCTCGTTTTCTGCTATAATTTATTTTTAGTTCCATTTTACATTCCACTCATGGTGATTTTACAAAGACTAATATGTTGCTTTTTTTATTCGTGTTAAAGCACTTTTTTGAAAACAATATCATCCCCTTATCTTTTATGGCAAGGCTGCTGTGTTTATACTTCAGAAGTACAAAGGGTAAACAGAAAAAATTTCTAATTTAAAAAGTGGAGAAATGTAGTGTAAATTAATGTTACTTTTTTAAGATCTTAATGCAAAAGTGGCTAAATGCAATTTCAATTTTCTAAAAATTCTGATGTGCACTAATTTTTTCCATAAGTCTGGGGGTAACTCTGTGAAATTAGCAGGAATTTAATGATCTGTACATATTTCTGGTGAACCAGGTTAATATTTTTGCTAAAGTAGATTCTATGTATGAATATAATAAGCACCCTAGGGAAAAAACTGTTATACCATGGAAGAAGCTTTATCTCAGAGTGAATAAATGGGTTCTTTCCTATTTTACCCTCAAGCTTTGTATTAACAATTTCTAGCTAGAGGGCTGCCAGGTTAGAATTAGTATTCCACTTTGATGAGCTCTATTCATAGTCTGAGATTATATGTAAATGTTAGGATCTTTCTGTCTCTTACAAAAAACCCAAATAACCTACACTTTAAATGCAGTGTTCCAGTTGAAATAATAAAGCATTAGGGAATGAAAATGTTTCCCTTTAAGGATATATGTTTAATGGTCAGACTTATTAAAATGTAGTTAAACTTAGAGTATTTGTAATGAAATTCTCAGTAATTAAAAAAAGTTTTTTACTTGAATTGTAGTTGTTTTGTTGTGTTAGTTCTGGTGTATACAGCAAAGTGATTCTGTTTATATGTATGTGTGTGTATATATATATATTTTTTTTTCTTTATGGTTTATTGTAAAATACTGAGGGTAGTTTGCTGTGCTATACACTAGGTCCTTATTGTTCATTTGTTTTGTATATGCTGCTGCTGCTGCTAAGTCGCTTCAGTCGTGTCCGACTCTGTGCGGCCCCATAGATGGCAGCCCACCAGGCTCCCCCGTCCCTGGGATTCTCCAGGCAAGAACGCTGGAGTGGGTTGCCATTTCCTTCTCCAATGCATGAAAGTGAAAAGTGAAAGTGAAGTCGCTCAGTCCTGCGGACTCTTCGCGACCCCATGGACTGCAGCCCACCAGGCTCCTCCGTCCATGGGATTTCCCAGGCAAGAGTACTGCAGTGGGTTGTCATTGCCTTCTCCGGTTTTGTATATAGTAGTATGTATATATTAATCCCAGCCTCCTAATTTATCCTTACCCTCCCCACCTTTTCCGCTTTGGTAACCATAAGCTTATTTTCTATGTCCATAGAAATATGTCTGCTTCTATGTGGGCCTATTTCTGTTTTTTGAAAAAAAAAAAAAAAAAAACCAGCTCATTTGTATCATTCTTTTAGATTCTACAAATAAGCAATAATACGGTCTTTGTCTTTGTCTGGCTTGCACTTCACTTAGTATGATCATCTCTAGGTCCATCCATGTTGATGCAAATGGTATTAAGTAAATGTTGATTATTATTATGGACTTCCCTGGTGGCTCAGGTGGTAAAGAATCTGCCTGCGAAGCAGGAGACCCAGGTTTGATCCTGACCTATACAAAAGGAACAGTTTGAAACCTCAGCATTTGAACATGAGGAGTTTCCAGAAGGAAGCCGGGTTCTGCTGTGTAATTTGGAGAATGTAAAACAGTTCAGGTGTGAACCTGTTTCCTTGGAGGTGATGGGGGGAGATTAGGGGAACTCTACCTAGTTGCTAAACTGGGTCAAACTAGGATAGACCTCCACCAAGCTGTGCTGTAGAATCATTCATGTCTTCAGAGGGACACTGAGATCTGTCTATAAGTGATGGATCACCATCACCACTGCATCAAGGGCAGGGCACTGGTGAGGCCTTCCGCCAGGGTCAGGGCTCTTCCATTAGTCTGCATCTCAAAGCTCCAGGGTTCCCTGCAGGATCCAGGAGAACTGGGCAAAGGCACAGGATTCTACAGGTGGTGAGGGAAGGGATGATTGTGAGTGTGCCCTGGGTACTGTCACACAGGCTTACTCTCTAAACTCAGCTGAGTCCTCTGGAACCCTGGGCAAGCCTTGGCTGCTGCCTATTCAGCTCTGAGCATCTTTCAGGAGGTGAGGCTGAGATGGAACCAGCAGGAGTTGGAGGTTACACAGGTGCTGCCGTGGCCCCCGGGAGCAGCTGATGGAGCTCCTGGGCTGGATGCTTCAGTGCCTCTTGGGCAAATGTAAGGTCAACACGCATTCCCTGTCTGGTACTGTTCCTAATACCGTCTGCTGTTGGAAGGAAGAGAAGTATTGAAATTGCTGCTTTTTCATTATGCCTTGCCTGAAGACAAAGAAAAATGTTTTCTTCCCCTAAAACCCCGTAGAATTAGAAACCTATAGACTGAATGAGGATTTGGTCCAATGAATCAGACTGGAAACAGACTGATTTCTGATTAAAGAGTTCAACCCATGGAAAGTGAATTATGTATGTTTGTTACAGGAACAGAGAAATGGTCATTGTTTTTAGCCTTAACTCTGGAGATGGTAAGAAGCAGTGAGTTGCCAAGGAGACTGATAAAGCTCCTGTCTAAAATAACTGGTGCCAATTACAGTAAGTCGCCTACATACGAACCTTCAACTTGCAAGCTTTCAAAGATGTGAGCATGCCTTCATCTGCACAGTCATCTAAGTTAGTTCACGTGCCTGGCCTGCATTGTCATGTGCCTGCATCCTCTTCAAGTGGTTGTGCTTTTGTGAGCTTTACTGTATGCAGTATAGAGTACAGGATCTTTATTTCAAGCCCAGGGTGTCTGAAGCAAGCGTAAAAGCTGCAGTGACATAGCTGGTACTGCTAAAAAGTGCCAGGAATTGGAGAACCCGAGAAAGGACGAAGAGGGGTAAGAGGAAGAAGAAGTAACTGAAGAGCCGAAGAGATCCATGACTCAAGAAATGGCAAGGGGGTTTCTTTATTTGGGAGGCGCTGTTAGTTTTTAAGGCACAGGACTCAAACGTAGAATAGTACACAAAGACTGTAGCAGCCATTCAGGATGCAGTGTCGTCTATGATGAGAGAACAGGAGCTACTACCCAGACATTCCTGGATTGTCTTTTTGTTGTTGTCGTTCAAGAGGGTAGATAGAATTGAATCTAGCAAGGAGCCAGAAGCTGCACCATCAGTATCAGGCATGAGTGAAACTGCGCTGAAGATCCTTCAGCTCCATCATCTCCCTCCTCCAGTCAATAAACCTTCTTGCCTTTTCACTCAGTCCCAGCCCCTTGACGCCAGCTATTGTACTGTACTATTGTACTTTTCAAGGTACTATACTGTAAGATTAGAAATGTTTTCTTTATTTTTGTTTGTTTTTCATGAGTTATTTGTGTGCAAAGTATTATAAACCTTTTACAATACAGTACTATATAGCCAATTGTGTTAGTTGGGTACCTAGGGTAACTTTGTTGTACTTGCGAACAAATTGAACTTACGAATGCACTCTCAGAGCAGAGCTCGTTCATATGTAGGGCATTTACTATACAGTGAAGCTCTGTATCATTCAGTAAGAAGCATGAATATGTCTCTGAAACATCAGTTTGTTGCAGCTGGTGGACCATTTCAAGTAAGGTAGGATAAACCTGGTTTGGGTGAGACCTAATGACCTTAGGTCATTGTGATTTCCTCGAGAGTCTTAGTTGTTTTGATGACCTTTTTAATGAAACCAAACAACAACAACAAAAAAATCAAAACCACAAAATGTCATTTGTAGAGAATTTAAGCATAATTAGAAATGAAATAATGCAGCATCAAATATCTTCCCAGATAAATGAAAAGAGAGCTTTACACAGGAAGTAGAAAAGAAAATGCTAGGCTATTTTAGATTTTCACGTATGTAACATTCAATGTGGGCTTCTCAGGTGGCTCAGTGGTAAAGAATCTGCCTGTAGGAGATGCAGGTTAGATCCCTGGGTCAGGAAGGTTCCCTAGAGAAGGAAATGGCAACCCACTCCAGTATTCTTGCTTGGGAAATTTCATGGAAAGAGGAGCCTGGCAGGCTACAGTCCATGGGGCCACAAAGAGTCGGATACGACTTAGTGACTAAACAACAAAAACAAGCATTCACTGTAGTAATATTAGGGTGTGTTTTACAAACAGCAGGTGACCCAATGGGGAAAGATCGCCCAGGGGAAGGCCAGAGTGTATTTTCAGGCCTGTGATGTTCAGGAGCTCTTCAGGCTGCTCCGAGGCCTGGCTCAGGTCACTTTCAGTTGCTGCACATGTGTTCCTGGTGGATGGCACCTCCCCAGCACGAGGATGCTCACTTCTGATTAAGTCATCCTGTAGGCCTGCAAGCCCAGCTCTGTGGAATGGGTCATTTGCAGAGATGAATGACTTATTTCCTAAGTGGTTTCTGTGTGACAGTTGTGCTCAGGGCGAGGGTAAGGGCTTCAGAGAAACACCCCATGATTTGAGGCAATTACCCAGCCCAGTGCAAGGCTGGGAAGTGCCAGCACCTGCCAGATGGTGCTGGCAGGAAGCAGGCATGCTGGGGCCTGATGGGGATGCTAAGAGTGAGGGCAACGAGCTGCTGTTGGCCCTTGGCCACTTTGCACCTGTTAGCAGAGGGCTAGACCACTGTGTCATTCACGGGCAGAGGACTGCTTTCTTTGCCACCTTTGAGGTTAATGATATTCTCATCCTCACACCTGGGGAGGAAGGACAGCTATTCTCATTCCCACCAAAATAATAATAATAATAAAAGCAAGGAAATGCAGGAAATTCCCTTCTGTGACAATGATGAGTGAACAAAGTAAAATGAAGCAAATAGATAAAAGAATATGATTCAGTTATTCCTCCTGGAGTCTGAGAGGAAATTTGGGACTTGCTGCCCCAGGGCATCAAGGTGCTCCCCGAGGGGACCATAGAGAAGAAAGAGGTAGCTGCTCTGAGTGCCTCTGAAGAGGAGATGTTTCGGGGGCCCCATGGGCTGGGTTACGTTCACCTTCCTTCCAGTGTGTGCTCCCACATCAAGCTGGGAGCCCAGCTGGCAAAACTGAAGATGTCTGAGAAAGGGGTCCCCAGCTGTGGTTTAGAGAAGGGTTTCTCACCAAGGGAGTTTGTAGTTACATTTCCAATGAGACAAAGGAGAATCAAAAACCAAGCCAAGGGGCCTCATGGTGAAAGAATGTGACCCAGAAAAAGAAGAAAAGAGAAAACAGTTCTAGGCAATGAAGCTGAAAGATTTTCTCCCATGGGAGTCAGGATGAGCCTTTGTGAATCGCATGCCCCCTGAGGTGATGGAGAAGAACCAAATGCAGAGTCTCCAGGAGAAATGACCCAGGGAATGAGTGAAGTCGCACGTCTAGAGATGCGTGTTGTGTATAACACTTGTCCTGTAGATCTTCAGGGAATAAATGGTGGAATAAAGAGGATGCCCAACACTCGTCATAAGGACTTGTCAACTTTGAGCCGCCATAGGCAGGTTATGAGCTTGGAACCCACTTGGGTGGATTCAGGTCCTCGGTTTGAATTCTCACTGTGAGGTCACGGATGAGTCATCTGGCCTTTCTGAACCTGTGTCCTCAGTGTAGAAGGAGAATAGTGTGAACACTGAAACAAGGCAGGACGCATCAGTGCCCAGGGCAGAGCTGTTCCTGTTTCCCCCATTGGCCTTGGGAAGAAGAGACATAGAGGAATCCTAGGGAGGGAGTTGTCCTCAGGCAACCCCAGGGAGCAACCCCAGGGAGCCAGTTGTCCTCCTGGATCAAGAATCCAGAGACTTTGCAAATCCCGTCTAAGACCACCACCCGCTAGCCTAGGGTTCTCTAGAAGCTGAGCTAGAGATGAAAACTTGTTTGTTTGGAAATGTCATCTTAGGGAAGCAGAAATGCAGGACAAAAAGTATGAAGCAGAGAAAATGGAAAAGCCACCCCTAGGATGCATAATTATATTGACTCTTAAATGCCCCCAGACCTGTGAGGGGGTTTATAAGATGCGCCTCGGAACTGTCTGCCAGGAGATGAAAGGAGGCTGCGTTTCCTCACCAGCTGTAGATCCCTATTGACAAGAGTTCGAAAGTCTCTGGCCCCGCTGGGTTGTGCATCTTGAATGCAGGCAGACTCCTGGGACCATGGAGCCACAGATGCTGAAGGCAGGAAGTGAGGGATCCCTTATGAGTGACAGGATGAGGCTGCTGTCCAGGTGCCCCTGTGCAGAGCTCGCCAGGCCTGAAGAGAAAGAAGACTCGAACAGCTAGGGCTGAAATCCAAGGAGGCATTGAGAGGGTTTCAGAGCCATGCAAAAGAGGGGTGAATACACCAGCTCTCACAAGAATGTCTTTTTTGTCCTGTCTAGAAAGAAGGGGATGAAATAAATCAACAAACAAGCCAGCCTGCCTACCCTTTGACCTTTCAAGTCTATGATTCCCAAAGATAAAAATTACTGAAAATGCCTTGATTAATAAAATGTGAATGGACATAGCAAGTCAGAACAATGGCATTTATTCTCCTGAAGGCAGCTGCCTATGTAGACAAAATATGAAGCAAAATAGAGCTATAGTCAGACCCAGCTCTCACTTAGAGAACAGAAGACCCAGCATAGGCCATTGTGATCAACACAGAAAACAGCTCTGAGGAAAAGCTGGTGAGAAAGCAGGTTTATTGATCCTTGGTGCCATGACCATTACTTGGGTCTTAAGTGGTTTGTATAATGATTTAAGAAATCTTATTCAAGGTGAAATGTGAAAAGGGATGCCAGGATGGTTTTATTAGTCCAGGATTTAGAAGCAAAGAAACAACACAGAGAGTCTTTCAAAGGAGACTTGGCACCAGGCAAAATTATAAAAAGGGTCAGGTTAGTTTTCAGCCCTTCTCTGCCCACCAGTCCCCTGAACACTCCCACACCCACTTTCCCCACATGGCATTCACCCTTTGGGAACCTAATATCCCCATTGGACTCTCAGATGCTCTCAACTGCTGTCAACTGGTCAGTTTGTAGTTGATGCTTACCATGGACCAAGAACCTTGCCAAGAGTCGAGTTTGAGATTCAGTGTTGTAAATCTTCCCCGGCTGTCATCCTCTGCTGCCCAATTCCCACCCTCGATGGCTAGATCATTTGAAAGATTAACTTATACACACCAGGCCAGACGTCTTTCATGCTGCCTTTCAGAGTCTCTCTGCCTCTCCATCTCCCATTCCAGTTCTGCATGAATTTGGGGCAACTTGGCACCCCCACCTCTCATCTCCTACCAAAGGCTCCTGTGTTGACTCCACTACAGGACTAACGAGGTGTCCATGCCTAGGAATGGGTTACATTACAGAAACAAATGTAATCCCACAAAAGAACAAGAGAGAGAGAAGGGAAGCCAGGGACAGAGCCTAAAAGCCAGGGATAGCAGCTGATCTGGGAAGACACACATGAGAAGAAGCGAGAGGTCAGGAGTCAGGCAAGTCAGGAACTGAATTAAGAAGGATTAGGAGAAGATTTCATATTAAAAAGCAGAGACACTACTTTGCCAACAAAGGTCTGTCTAGTCAAAGCTATGGTTTTTCCAGTAGCCATGTATGGATATGAGAGTTGGACTATAAAGAAAGCTGAGCACCAAAGAATTGATGCTTTTGAACTGTGGTGTTGGAGAAGACTCTTGAGAGTTCTTAGACTGCAAGGAGATCAAGCCAGTCAATCCTAAAGGAAATCACTACTGAATATTCATTGGAAGGACTGATGCTGAAGCTGAAGCTCCAATACTTTGGCCACCTGATGCAAAGAACTGACTTAT
This sequence comes from Cephalophus harveyi, assembly GCA_006410635.1. Classification (NCBI taxonomy): domain Eukaryota; kingdom Metazoa; phylum Chordata; class Mammalia; order Artiodactyla; family Bovidae; genus Cephalophus; species Cephalophus harveyi. The sequence continues at coordinate 172,098 of SJYT01034275.1, read as the reverse complement.
TGGAAAAGACCCTGATGCTGGGAATGATCGAAGGCAAGAGGAGAAGGGGACAACAGAGGATGAAATGGTTGGATGGCATCACTGACTCGATGGACATGAGTTTGAGCAAGTTCCCAGAGTTGGTGGTGGACAGGGAATCCTGACATGCTGCGGTCCATAGGGTCATAAAGTGTTGGACACAACTGAGCGACTGAACTGAACTGACCAGATAAGGATATCAGGAGTTCCTTCCTTGTGGATCTGGGGCCTCCAGAAAGCAAATCTATTTAGCAAACTTACTTAACGAGGTGGTACTTCAGAAAGGTCACACCTCATAGGGAAAAACAATCGACAATCAAAACATAAAGCCATGATTTGAAAGAAAGTCTAACTAGAACCTATCTTCTTTACATTTTATCATTTTTACCTAGTCACTTGGTTTCCCCCCCTTTTTGTTTATATATATTTTTTTCTTTTTGTTTATATATTTTATATATAGTAGTTTTTATCTGCTAATGCCTAATTCCTAATTTGTCCCTCCACCACCCCCTCCACCCTTTGGTGACCATAAATTTGTTTTCTATGTCTTTGAGTCTTATTTCTGTTTTGTTAATAAATTCATTTATACTTTTTTTTAGATTCCATATATATAAGCAATATCATATACATATATCTTCCCCTGTGTAGCTTACTTCATTTAGCATGATAAGTAGTAGTCCATTGTATATATGTGCAGCATCTTCTTTATCCAGTCCTCTGCTGATAGACATTTGGGTTGTTTCCATGTCTTGGTTATTATAAATGGTGCTGTTGTGAATATTGGGGTGCAAATATCTTTTCAAATTAGAGTTTTCTCCAGATATATGCCCAGGAGTTACCATTCACTTGTGTGTGCCCCTTGGGGAGTTTGGGCTTTATTCATTTTAGACAAGATTGTTCTGAATTGATGTTTAAACACAGGGAGAAAAGGTATTGAAAGGACTGGGCAGAAAAATAAAAAGTGGTCCATGGGACCTAGGTTGGAAGGAAAGGAAACACAGATAAAAGAATTAGAGCGTGGGAGAAACAGGAGGCCAAAAACAAGGCTGCTGCTGCTAAGTCACTTCAGTCGTGTCCGACTTTGTGCGACCCCATAGACGGCCGCCTACCAGGTTCCCCCGTCCCTGGGATTCTCCAGGCAAGAATACTGGAATGGGTTGCCATTTCCTTCTCCAATGCATGAAAGTGAAAAGTGAAAGTGAAGTCGCTCAGTCGTGTCTGACTGCTAGCAACCCCATAGACTGTAGCCTACCAGGCTCCTCCGTCCATGGGATTTTCTAGGCAAGTATTTTCTCCAATACTGGAGTGGGTTGCCATTGCCTTCTCTGAAAACAAGGCTAGTGTGAACAATTAAGAGAAAGAATTGCAAGTGAGGACATTTTGGTCAGAGGGGATGGTGCCATTTTTGTTGGCTTCCAGCCAAAGAACAACCAGGGGTATTTTCAGCCCTGGGTGGAATTTTAACCCAGGGTGTAAACTGGTGGAGAAAGCGTCTGGCAGAGTTTCCATCCAGCACCCACACCACCTCCATCTCTAACAGGCAGAGGCCTAGGCTTCTCCTCTGTATGAGAACACAGATTTCTCAGAAACTGAGTCAGAAAAGTTTTATTTTCTTACATCATAGGGAGATATGGTATGCTTATTAGGGTTATTGATTTGTAATTTCATTTCTGGTAATATCTTTCCCTGATAGGTATTAGAATAATGCTCTCTAAAATTCAGTTGAGAAGTATTTTTTCCTCTTCTATTTTCTGGAAAAAAGAGTGTATAGTATAGGTGCTATATTTTGACTATTTATATAAATAAAGGATGAAGATTGTTGCATTAAAATATTCATTTATAGTTTTGTTTAAAAACAAAAGTTTTATTTTCTTAATCTCTGTTCTGGGTGCCTTATTTCTGCTTTGTTTTTGTTTAGTCATTAAATTGTGCCCAAATCTTTTGGGGCTGCACAGACCGTAGCTCCCCAGGCTCCTCTGTCGGTGGTATTCTTCAGGCAAGAATATTTGAGGAGGTTGCCATTTCCTCCTCCAGGGGATTTTCCTGACTGATGGATTGAATCCACATCTCCTGCACTGGCAGGCAGATTCTTTACCACTGAGCCATCCAGGAAGCCCTATTTTTGCTTCAAGAAAGAGAAATAAATAGCATTGATGTTTAAAAAGCCCTTATGAACCTCAACATGCTAAGTGACCTGGGGACAAGGAAACATTGTGGCATGTACAAAAGAGGACATGTCTCAGCTGTCATCTGAGACTCTGGACCAAACAGATCCTTTCTGTCTGACTTAGGTTTTAAGATCTCATGTACCTTAAGTGACATGGAAGTTAATGTAAAACCAAAACTAAGTTTGATCTGAAATCAAAGTTATGTAGCAGTGAATCTTCAGTTCAGTTCAGTTCAGTCACTCAGTCGTGTCCAGCTCTCTGCGACCCCATGAATCGCAGCACGCCAGGCCTCCCTGTCCATCACCAACTCCTGGAGTTCAGTTTGAGTGAACTCACCATCGAGTCGGTGATGCCATCCCAACCCTCTCATCCTCTGTCGTCCCCTTCTCCTCCTGCCCCCAATCCCTCCCAGCATTATTTTGGAGCCCAAAAAAATAAAGTCTGACTGTTTCCACAGTGAATCTTAATATATCATAAAAAAATTATTTTGGTAAGTACTGAAATTTTCCTGAACTCATGTTAAGGAAAATGATTTGCAGATGGTGATAAAAATATATTTTCATGAAAATGACAAGTATATTTTATTTTCATTGGCATTATCTATTTTAGTTAAAATAGGCTTTTATCTCCACATTTCCCCTCTTAAAATTATTCCTTCGGTAACTCCATTAGACTTTCATAGACAAACATGCTGTTTTCCATTTCTTTCAGTATTGCTTTTTATTCAGAAATAAGTATATTTATATTCCACTTGTAAGTGAGGTCATATAACCTTTGCCTTTGTCTGACGTAACTTCGCTCAGTGTGATAGTCTCTAGGTCCACCCGTATTGCTGCAGATGGCGTCATTTCATTCTTTTTATGGCTGAATAATACTCGACTGTATAGAGGTACCGTATCTTCTGTATCCATTCTTCTGTCAGTGGACACTTCAGTGGTTCCACGTCTTGGCTATTGTGAATTGTGCCGCTGCGAACATTGGGGTGCATGTATCTTTTCAAATTTGAGTTTTCTCTGGATACATGCCCAGGATTGGGATTGCTGGATCATATGGTGACTCTATTTTCAGTTTGTTGAAGAACCTCTGTACTGTTTTCCATAGTAGCTGCGCCAGTTTATATTCCTACCAGTGGTGTAGGAGAATTTTCTTTTCTCCTTCTCCTCTTACCCTCTTCATTATTCATTATTTGTATACTTTTTGATGATGACCAGTGACAAAAGCAACAAGGATCTACTGTATAGCACAGGGAACTATATTCAGCATCTTGTAATAACCTATAATGGGAAGGAATCTGAAAAAGAGTGTTTGTGTGTGTGTGTATATATATATATATCTGAATCACTGATGTATTCCTGAAGCTAACACAATATTGTAAATCAACTATAACACAATTGAAATAATAGGATTATATACTTTCTGGTAGTCATCAAAATAAAACTCTAAGGTGATAATTTTAAAAAATATAGATATATTTAACTCTTACTGGGGCAAGAATGAGTATAATGTGAGAGCACCTAGCAGGGAAAACAAAGCTGTGAGTATACCCTCTGAAGTGTGTCTAGATTTGCAAAACCTACAGGATAGTCAAGTTTATTATTCTTTTCTATGACTTTATTGCAGTGTAGTTTACATGCCACAGAATTTACCCATTCTCAGTGTAGTTTGATGAGTTTTAGTAACTTTATACCATTGTGCAAGCTTCATCCAAATCTAGTTTTAGATTATCCATCATCCCCTAAAAATCCCTTCCTGCCTCCAGCCCCAGGCAGTCATTAATCTAGTTCTGATTTTATAGTTTTATCAGATAAATGAAATCACATATAATCTTTTGCATCTGGTTTCTTTCACTTAGTGTAGTCTTGAGTTTTTGTTGCTTATCCTTTGTTACTGCCAGGTAGTTTTCCATTAATGAATATACCTTATTTTGTTTATCTTTTCACAATTGATGGGACATTTGGATTGTTTCTGAGTTTTGATTATTATAAAAAATGCTGGTATGTCCCTTTGCATTCAAGCTTTTTGTGGATTTATGTGAAAACAGATAATTAAAATTACTCTTAAGTAATGAAAGTTTTTAAGCAACAGTTAGAACTGGACGTGGACCAACAGACTGGTTCCAAATCGGGAAAGGAGTATGTCAAAGTTGTATATTGTCACCCTGCTTATTTAACTTATATGCGGAGTACATCATGTGAAATGATGGGTTGGATGAAGCAACAAGCTATAATCAAGGTTGCCGGGAGAAATATTGATAACCTCAGATATGCAGATGACACCACCTTTATGGCATAAAGTGAAGAAGAACTAAAGAGCCTCTTGATGAAAGTGAAAGAGGAGAGTGAAAAAGTAGGCTTAAAATTCAACATTCAGAAAACTAAGATCATGGCCTCCAGTCCCATCACTTCATGGCAAATAGATGGGGAAACAATGAAAACAATGAGAAACTTTATTTTCTTGGACTCCAGTATCACTGCAGATGGTGACTACAGCCATGAAATTAAAAGACACTTGCTCCTTGGAAGAAAAGCTATGACCATCCTAGACACCATATTAAAAAGCAGAGACATTTCTTTGCCAACAAAGATCTGTCTAGTCAAAGCTATGGCTTTTCCAGTAGTCATGTATGGATGTGAGAGTTGGACTATAAAGAAAGCTGAGCACCAAAGAATTGATGCTTTTGAACTGTGGTATTGGAGAAGACTTTTGAGTCCCTTAGACAGCAAGGAGATCCAACCAGTCCATCCTAAAGGAAATCAGTCCTGAATATTCATTGGAAGGACTGATGCTGAAGCTGAAACCCCAGTACTTTGGCTACCTGATGGGATGAACTGACTCACTAGAAAAGACCCTGATGCTGGGAAAGATTGAAGGCTGGGGGAGAAGGGGATGACAGAGGATGAAATGGTTGGATGGCATCACCGACTCGATAGACATGAGTTTGAGTAAACTCCAGAAGTTGGTGATGGACAGGGAAGCCTGGCATGCTGCAGTCCATAGTATCGCAAAGAGTCAGACATGGCTGAACTGACTCTTAAGTAAATACCTAAGAGTAGAATTGTTGAGTTTATAATAAATGTATTTTAACTTTTAAGAGCTTGCCAGATTATGGTAAAGCCCTAGGCTATGAACCACGTGATGAAGCTTTGTGGGCACCCTTACCCTCCGCCTGGGTGCCCCTTCCCAATTTAGTCTCTTGCTTTGTCTGCACAAAAAAAAAAAAAAAGAGAGAGAGAGAGAGAGATTGGCAAATTATCTTCCAAAGTGGCTACTTTTTTACAGTCTCACAGCAACGAAGGAGAATTCCAGTTTCTTCCCATGCTCACCAACACTTGATATGATCAGTCTTTTTGAAAATAGCTATTCAAATGGGTGTGGTGGTATCTTATTTTGGTTTTAAGTTGTATTTCCCTAATGATAAATTATATGAGCATCTTTTCATGTGTTTGTTGGCCATTTGTATATTTTCTTTGGAAAAGTATCTATCCAAACCTTTGCCCAATTTTTTTTCTTTTTTTTTTTTTTAATGTTTGTCTTACTTTTGAGTTGAAGAGTTTTCTTTTTATATGTTGTGGATACAAGTTCTCTACTAGCTTTATGATTTATAAATACTTTTCTCATAATCTGTGTCTTAGTTTTGTATTTCCTTATTGATGTGTTTTGGAGCACAAATGTTTTTAATTTTGATAATGTTCAAGTTATCATTTGTTTCCTTTTATGGTTATGCTTTTAGTATCAGATCTAAAAAATCGAATCCAAGGTCACAAAGCTGTTCTCTTAACTTGATTAAAATTATTGAATTTCATTACTTTTAAAATGATCGAGAATGATCTGGATGCCACAACAATGCCTTAGCCATCTGTTTTTTTAGTTTCATGCTTTAGTGGTTGTGCTAATGATAGGAATCCAGAGGCCAGGTATACTGTTGTCATTTTAAGTAATTATAACTTGGCCCCAGAAGCCTTATATTTTCCATTCTGCTGAGCACTGTTCTCAAAAAGTTCCTTCCTGCCTGTTTGCCATCCATTTCCTTTGACCACCCCAGCCCCAGGCAGCCATTGATCTGGACATAATTGAGTCTCAGATTATTGAGTTAAATTTAATTGAATAGTTCAAAATTTCCTGCACATTTTATTCTTTGCGTGAGAAGATGGCACTCTTCTTTATAAAGTTTGTTTGCTGGAATCTGTTTCCTGTGCAGTGTTGTGTTAGTTTCTGGTGTACGGCAGAGTGATTCAGTTATAAATTATTGTGCCACGAGTGTCAGGTTCATTCTTACTTTTGCAGCCTTGCAAATTAAAATTAAAATCTCATTAAAATATTAAAATAAAGCATCTCATGTAGAGATTACTACATTTGCTTCCTTCTCTTGAGAAAAATATACTCATAAACCTTGGTCTTGTACTCCAGCAAAGGCCTAAAACACTTTTTTAAAAAAAATTCTTGAAGGAGACAAAAGCCTAAGCTTTGAAAGCCTTCCCAAGATAGGCTAATTGGATGTACATAAGGTGCTGACCCTGGCCTAGTGAGTTTTGGCAAAGGGGTACCCCCAGTGCTGATCAACTGAAACCTAAGCCCGCTGACCTGGCAGGCAGAGAGAGGACCTGTAACAGTTTCTTCTGCCCATGACTGGGCGACCCCAACGCTCACACCCAGAACCCAGTGAAAGCCGTATCCAGTTGTTCCTTTCCACTCTGGAATGTCTCTGGGGTCCCCTGGTCTTCAACCTTATTTTTGGTGGACTCCCTTGGTTTCCTGTCTGCTCTCTCTTACCTGATTTACCCAGGTTTTTCATCCTAGACTCTGACAGCTGCTCTGCCAGCCTTTTGAATTGTTCTCCAAAAGATGTTCCCTCTTGTAATGCTCAGCTTGGCTCCACTGGATGCAGAGATCCAGAAACCACTGTCCAGCGTCAGCCGAGAGCCCCAAGCCTTCTCCTCTCTGAGAAAGCGCTGGACACTGACGTGCCTTAGCTGCTTCCATCCTTCTGCCCTTTGTGTGAGAGTACTCATTTCTCCATTCCCACCTGGCCTACCTTTATTAGACCCAGTAACCAGCAGCCTTGTGGAATCTGATGCTTTGCTCTCTTTTTCCATTGTCTGATCTTATTTGTTTTTCCCTTCTGCTGTAGCATCTCAGTGGTTTTATTGTGTTGCTGTGTGCTCAGGAATTTCAGTTGTGCCTGACTCTTGGCGACCCTATGAAGTGTAGCCTGCCAGTCACCTCTGTCCATGGGATTCTCCAGGCAAGAATCCTGGAGTGGGTTGCCATGCCCTCCTCCAGGAGATCTTTCTGATCCAGGGATCAAACCCACATCTTCTGCACTGCAGGCATGTTCTTTACCCACTGAGCCACTAGGGAAACCCAATGTTGTGGGCTTTTTATTAGATTCTGCTTTATATCATAGCAGGTGCAGCTCTCAGAATTCAGAGTAGGGCTAGAAGAGACCTTAGAGGTATTCAAAGCATGATCCTTTATAGAGGGACTTCTATGTAAATGTTTTCCTTGAAATAGTTATGATTCCTTTCATGTGCTTAAGAAATTATTTTTCATAGGTATTTTTTTCTGCCCAACTTCTTTGTGAATTACCACAATTTCCAAATTTTAAAAAGTGATAATAAACATAGTGTAACTTGGAAATTTCTGACATTTGCATCATTTCTTCTTTCATTTTTTTTTCTTCATCCTCCTATTTCACTTTTCCACTTATTTCCCAACTCTCTCTCCAGAAAGATGACAAATATTTATTTCTAGGAACTCAGTTTACTCATAAATTTTTTTTTTTCATGATTTACTGTCCTGAAGAGATGCAAAGTGAAATCGCTCAGTCGGGTCCGACTCTTTGCGACCCTGTGGACTGAAGCCTACCAGGCTCCTCCGTCCATGGGATTTTCCAGGCAAGAGTACTGGAGTGGGTTGCCATTTCCTTCTCCAGGGGATCTTCTTGACCCAGGGATGAAACCTGGGTCCCCTGCATTATAGGCAGACACTTTTACCGTAAGAGCCACCAGGGAAGTCCAAAGAGATGCAAAGAGGCTGTAATTCTAGGTTTAATGTTCCTATTAACCAACTTTGATGCAAACCAGAGACTTTTCTCTCCTGATTCTTCCAGGGAGCTGGAAACTTGAACCAAGAATGCTTTCCTCTTAATGATGCTTCTAACTTTCTCTTTGAGTTGGTATTTCTTCCATATCATAGCAGTGAAATTCCATATACCTTCTGTGGAGTCCATTTAAGTAGTGATAGTAATAGGACATGATCTTTTAATAGAAAAGGTGGTTTCTGAGAAGGCATATACAACAAATTATTGTAGAGCTTTGACTCTTGGCTTGATTGAATCTCACACTGCAGAGAACAGTGTTTCTAACATTCATATTTCTGTGTGCTTTGCTTCTATGGACTCCTGAGAAGCCCATAATTTAACTTCCTAGAGACTGAATTCTATTCTAAATGCTCAGAAGGAAGATACTCTTTGAAGTAAATGTTACAAATTCTCTTGGAAGCTGATAATCATTTGCTGATCATTTTTATAAATGCAGATTTTCACATAGGCTGTTTAAAGAAAATTAAATGCATCAGGAATTAAATATGAATTACTCCCCTGTTTTGTGGGTAAATTCTTTGTAGTAGAAAATGTACATTAGCAAGTGACTGAAATGTGTTCTTTATATGAAATAGCCTCTAGCTGGAATGAAGGATTTCCAGCTGCTTAGTGTATGATAATACACCTTCCCCAGCACTGATAACAAGCGGAAAACACAATTCTTCATGTCATGTCAGACTCCATTTCTCATTTTCACGGTTCCATTGTGATTACACAGAGCCTGGATACCTTGGCAAAATGCATTTGGAAGTGTAACTGTGAAGATTATAGTCATCTGTGACAAGGCAGGAGTGACAGCCTTGGATGTGGTTACTCTGGATGTTCTGCCTGCTCACCCCCCTGCCCAGGCCCGTGTTTGGGAAAACCCAATATATAGGAAAGAGTGATTCAGAAATGCAGCTGGACGGAAGGCAGAGGAGGTGGCTGCAGCCAACAAGCACCCACACAGCCCTTGCTCACCACCAAAATCCTGCCCCCTGGCTGATCACCGAGAGCAATATTACAGTGTACCATGTCACTTCTGAAACTCTTTCCAGAAAGGGACCTTCAGAATTTACTGTGAACTGAGCATGCTGTCTGTGGCAGTAATAGTGCCCTATAGATATTCGTAGGCACTAGACATTTCCCAGAATCCCTTGTGGTTAGTGTCATTGACTCCTTCTGGTCCATGGGTTAGGAACAAAAAATGTCAGCATCACCTCTGGGTAGGGGCAGTTAAAGGCAGGAGAGCATGGGGATTCTGAAAGCCACATATGGAGATGGCAGCCTCAGGGAGTGGTGGAGCCTCTGTCAGCCTAGAGCCTCTGTGCCACCCACACTGGACGCGGGCAGAACTCAGGTATAAAGGGTACTGTGCTAAGCACTGAGACCTCTGAGTTAATTTCTCACAGTGGTTTAGGTTAATTCTCTCTCCAGCTCTTTCTTCTCCCCAGACCCTGACTCCCAGCTATTAGGAGAAGAATGCACTGAGATTTTGACCCCTGCTTTGCATTTCCACCCTCAGTGGCTCATACCATTTAGCAACAAGAGCAGTTTGTAAATCCTTCCTTCTTATCTTTGAAATATGACATAAGTTTTTAAAAAGTGGCAAGTCTGCCAGGCCTTCCAAAATGCTATTATCTGCTATTAAATGGTTGCCATGTTGCCATATGTTGTTTACTTGACAAATAGATAAGAATACTAATATCCTGCATGGCCTTTTCTGCTGAAAGTTTTAATAAACTGTTTCTGATCCTTACATCTTTTCAGTGATATTTATAGAAATCTCTGTTTACAAGAAGATAAATAAAGCCAGAACTTGTTTCAATGACTCGACAAATGTTTCAAAATATATTACTATCAAGGCCTGTATTTCAGATTTAATTTTCCAGCTCTCAGACTTCACCCTTAGAGCTATTCCCTACTTTTCATGTTTGAAAATTGGAACTTTGTTTCTGTTTTATAATCTGAAGGAAATCACCTAGGAAGTGGACCTTGCTTTGAAGGAATAGACCTGTCTCTAAGGCCTGCCTTTTTCTTTTCTTCCCCCTTTTCTTTGATTCCCTGTTTAGTAGGAGAATAAGTAGATCCAAGCAGAAGCCAAGATAGAACACTAGCAGATTCCGCTCTGATTCATGAAGGTCAGAAGGCAAGAGAGGCAGACCTTCATGGAGCTCCCTCTCATCCTATTCTCTAGCTTAATTTTTGCTTTTCTGCATTAGAAATAGATTGATAGAATACCTAAAATAACTAAATCAGGCCTTGTTTTTCTTCAGTTGCTCAGTCGGGTCCAACTCTTTGTGACCCCATGAACTGCAGCACGCCAGACTCCTCTGTCTTTCACCCTCAGTTTGCCCAATTTCATGTCCATTGAGTCAGTGATACTATCCAACCACTGCATCCACTGTCACTTCCTTCTCCTCCTGCCCTCAATTATTTTAGGGTGAAAAGTTTTCTTTGGTGTCAGTGGTAATTATTTTCTGTTTAATGAGTACAAGTTTTGTACGAGAGCTATAACAAGTCTGTACTCTTTGGCTGTACATACAAGGAAGTATCAGTTCAGTTCAGTCGCTCACTCGTGTCCGACTCTTTGCGATCCCATGAATCGCAGCACGCCAGGCCTCCCTGTTCATCACCATCTCTCGGAGTTCACTCAGACTCACATCCATCGAGTCAGTGATGCCATCCAGCCATCATCATCCTCGGTCGTCCCCTTCTCCTCCTGCCCCCAATCCCTCCCAGCATCAGAGTCTTTTCCAATGAGTCAACCCTTCGCATGAGGTGGCCAAAGTACTGGAGTTTCAGCTTTAGCATCATTCCTTCCAAAGAAATCCCAGGGTTGATCTCCTTCAGAATGGACTGATTGGATCTCCTTGCAGTCCAAGGGACTCTCAAGAGTCTT